>CM057169.1:3539955-3567455 GCA_029962745.1 Echinometra lucunter | reverse complement strand
ATGAAAATATCTCTTATTGGGCAAATCTTTCCGGCAAGTTAAATAAAGGTACATGTCTCTGTCATCCAGCATCAACATGATCAAGTTTGATGGAATAATTATCATCATTTGACATGGAAGTTTGTTTTAGTAGGTCCAAACTCAACTGATATTAATTATCAAGGTTAGATTTTAAAAAAAATCATTAATGTATCTATCGACGCATGAGATCAATTTTCTCAACCTTGCTCTTACATTTCAAAAGATCAAGACTCGTAAATCAAGAGATAAAGCAATGTATTCATTATTTGTATAACACCCAAGCATACAAATCTATGCTAAATATTAACAGAAAATTTGCACTTCCAGAGTAACTTTGAAGTTTGACTTTGAACTGGAAGAAATTATGAAACTTTAAAAGACATACAAACTGCAGTGATGCAAAGTGGAAAATTATGCAAAATGAGCAAATTTTTCATAAGGGTCCAAATTTACTTTTATACCAGGGAGTCTTTACAGACAGACAGGGCAGTGACGAGGGTTGATTTCAGAGATATACTACTGATATTATCTAGAACATAGGTAAGCGTAAGGCAAGGTATTGAATTTCATTTGACTGTACATGAATATACATGCATTTCTGTTTTAATATCTCTTGTTGATTCTATGTAAAAAAATAAACATACACATATAAACCATAAAAAGTAATATCACTGAAATTTTAGATCAAGGTACATACATGGGGCCTGTTGCATAAAACTCTTGCTGGAGTTTTTTATGGCAAAATTCGAGGAAACTACGGCCAAAAAAAAAAAAAAAAAATTCCATAGTTTTCCATTACATAAAAATTTGCCAGAATTTTTTTTGCCAGAAAAAAAGTCTGGCAAAAGTTTTATGCAACGGACCCCTGGAGTGTCTCTTGTGATTATACAATGTATCTGTGGGTGAGTTATCTTTAACTTGAAGCACTAAGAAGTTTTTTTTCTGGACATAACTTTCAAATCCATGTGTATGATTGGTGATCTTTAACTGCTGGCAAAACCTAGCTGAAAATATGCACCATTTCAAACATTCAACATTTTTGAACATGCAAAGGTAAATTTCTGTTTGGTCTATTTCCACTTGGTCTAATTGTCATTTGGTCTAACATCATTTCATCTGTTGACCATTATGCCCTTTTATCACTTTGTCCAATGACCAGTTGGTCTATAACCGTTACCATTCCATCCAAATTGGTCTTACATCCATTTTGTTAAAAAACTGGGGGGGGGGGGGGTGTTTCACAAAGACTAAGATTGACCCAAATCGCTCTTAACTATGGCAGGCCATTCATGACACTGTTTGCTTTCACCATCATTCTCTCAAGGGACGTGCAAATTGTTGTCACAAATTTGAAGAATTTACATGTTTTGTTTTCTTCATCAATGAACTATAAAAATGGTCAATTCTGCAGATTTGTGACCATGATTTGCAAATCTTTTGAGAGATCCATGGTAAAAGAAAACATTGGCATGAATGGCCAGCCATAGTTAAGTGCGATTTGAGTCAATCTTAGTCTTTGTGAAACACCCCCCTGGTCTAATAACTATTTGGTCCAATTCTCAGTCTACTCACCATTTGGTCTATTATTCATCTGATCAAAACCCTTTATGTTCTTATTGCAAATTAATTTAGGTTCTATTTTGTTTCACTTAACTTTTACATTGATACAATTTACCATTTTGATGTCATTTTGTACTGCATGCAAAATAATAATAATGCTAATAACAATAATAATAACCCCTATAATAATCATAACAATGATAATAATAAGAAGACTTACATGTAATACAGCATTTACAATGCCCTATCAATCTAATTTTCATATAATACCAAATTGTAATTAGACCAAAGGGCAACTAGATCAATTGTGAATTACATGTAGATCAAATGGAAAATGGACTAAAAATAATAGACCAAATGGTCTTAGACAAAATGGCCATTAGCCCGACTGGTTGTTGAACCAAACTTTAAATGGATGCATGCTGAATAGACCACATTGGACAGACTGATATTATTGGACCAAATGGCAATGCTAATAACAATAACGCATCCCTGTAAATGTTCAGACATGCACATCCCTGTATAGATTTTAAAAAATATGCAAAGCCTTACATCTTGATTCAATGGAATTATAAATGTACTATCCATGTATCTACTTTTTGCAATATCATTAATCCACTCTCCATGCTTGTAGTTTACAATGTTACCTAACTTTATGTATTTTGTATTTTCATGTAGAATGATGTTTGTTAAACTGCAGGGTGCCTTTGGAAAGCAGTTTTACAAAACTGAACAGGCCAACCCTGCAGTGTAAAATAAATAAAACAAAATTAATAAATAATAACTAAACACTACACTATTATACTATAGCTCTCTTCTCAAGGTAAATTTGGGCTTAGCCTTTTAAACACACGTACTGTATGTCAGTCCTGCAATAATATTGTGTTTGAAAATTTTGCTTCTGGGAAAAAAAAACCCCTCCAGAATATCCTGTTTTTGACTGATATAAAAAAACTTGACTCTGGCTTGAAAAACGGAGCTAGAATGCACCCTAAGAAATTTCAAAATATGCTTACTAAGGTAAATGTAAACCTGACCTACATGTTGCGTTAAATTTTAAGCAAATAAAGCAATATAAAAGTGTCAAAAATGCCAATTGTGCCAGTTTACACAATGATAATAAATAATCATCATGATGATCACTAATTCATATTTAATCTATCACTTGTGTATTCAATCTCTGCTGGACAAATCAGGGCCAAAAAGCTTCTTTGACCCTATATCGTTTGTGATTAAGTGATTGTGTGACATTGTACAGTCAAAACCTTCCACACTCTGAGAGGGTGAGCAAGAGGAAAGAGATCAACCAATTACTGAGCAGCATTTTGACCATCAGTTGTGGACAATAGCTGAGTTATCAGGAATTAATAACAAGAGTCTTTTAACAACTGACCTGTATGAATATAGATTATTATGAAATAGTGATATGGATCCTCATCAAATGATTGGCTGAGATCTGTCATGTAACTAGTCTTTTATTTTGCCCAACAGCTGAAGTTGCTAATGAATGGTACTAATGACCGCTGAAAGGTTACTTTGCTTCATTTGGCTTCCCATACTGTATACAGGCATCAAGTCTACAAGTCTATATACCTCACTAGTAATAATCGAGAGTACATTTTGCAAGATCTTTTTTTAATGATAGATGTTCATATTTTGACTATAGCACAGTGACACAGAACCCCTAACTATGAACAATATTACAACCATGCCCAAATATATGGAGCAGAATGTCTTTCTGGTTCATTTTAAGTAACAAATATACAATCATTCAAAGACAATGTGATCAAGTGAAGGAAATATCGTCAAAGGGCACTAAGAAGATCCATGTTTCTTAACTCAAAAATCTTGGCCTATGACGTTTCCTTTTGATTTTGTTAGGAAATACTTTTGGTATAAAATACTGATTACAGACTGATGACTCAGTAAAATTTAAATTCATATATTCCTATTCAGAGGATGCAGGAAGTTCCACCCTTCCAACTTTAAATTGGCTAAAATATTTTAGATAAAAAATAGCAAGTACATTGTACATGTACCTGTACAGAGGCATCATAGATTATTGATCAAAGACTAAAACCTGATAAAATATATATTTTTCATGAAATGATAAAAACTATCTACTCTTTTAATTCTCTTTCCTAGTAACACCATAGCTGTTGCCAAACCATCATTTGGAGTGAATTCTTTGCCAGAGTACTGACCAAGGAATTAAAAGATGCTCAGCACAATAGCAGGTCGCATGTTTGGAGATACCGAGACTCCAAACTATGAGGTGATTAGTAAAAATGATGTGAGTAAAATCTACCTGACTTCTTATTTACTCCTTTGATTTGAGATGGATTTTTTTTTTCCTTTTTCCCTTCTCCTTCAAAGGCTCTTTCTTCAATTCCTTCATCATACACATCATCATTTCTTTTCTTCTTTTCTTCTTCTTCTTTTTCTCCTACTCCCCTTCATCCTCCTTTTTCTACTTAAAGCCAGAGCAAACTGGCACCCTTGTATGGGATTTTGAAATAGCGCCCTCTCAGTCCTAAACTACTGATTTTGTCCCCTTTTTGCTCCAAGCATGCTCTATTCTGATCAATGAGAGCTTTATTTTTTGAGTGACATCTGTTAAAATGTATTTGTATTCATACTAACGAAATTCACGAGAAGCCACAAAGAATATTATGTTTCTAAGAGTCTCTGGTTTTGAGTAGCTGTAAGTTGGCGCTGTTGTGAATGCATCATAATAAGGGTCACTTCACTGTTGCTTTAATTACTAACTTCTCTCTACTCCTCTTTCTCCCCCTCCTCTTTCTCTCCTTCATCTGCTGAACGATATACATATGCACACGATGGCCACATGTTCACTTTGACAGTTCCTACAAGAAATTATTATCCTGGTATATCATCAGATGATTCTAGGCAACCCCTTTCTAAAATTTTGGTATTCCATTTATTTTTAATAGACTTTTGACAGCTTAAAGACATTGGTTAACATTGTTATGATTTTTAAAAAAAAATCTCATTTTGTTAATTGAAAATGGGATAAACATAAGGGTTATAGTGTAAAATTACCAGTCTGAAAGTTTCAAAGTATTATATATCCACGGGAAGTATTTTCAAATATTAGAAATGTGAACCAATGTTTGAAAAATATACAAGGGCTGGTTGCACAGACCAGACGTAAGGAGTGTGCAATGCGTGCACGGTCACCAAACCGTACTGTGTGTATTGGCCTATCACGCGGAGGGAGGCAGATAACGGTATTTTTTAATTCAAGCAAAATGGTCCCCTTATTTATTGTCTCTTGAGACAAAAAATAATATAATTGCGGTTTGCATCTAACTTACAGTTTTTCATTCCAAATTATGGTTGGTTTCAGGGTTTTTGAGTACAAATACAAGTACTCCTACACATGTTTCATCTTAGTTTGAGAATTTTTTAAATCAGCTGCTCACAAAGTTAGCCATTGCCTTTAAGAAGTCTTTGATAAGCATTTTTGTCTTGGGATCAAGTCCATTCTTTTTTTTGCCTGTATGAAACAGAAGTGGTCAATGTGGCAGCCTCAAATGCACTGCAAGTACTGCATTTACCAGTAATTTTAAGCTGTTTTTGACAATCTGTTTTTTGAAAATCTGCTTATGACAATCCATTTTTGATAATCCTGATTCATGAAGAAGGAATGTTTAATCATGTAGTCTTTTCTTTTAACCCACTTGATCTACATTTGTCTTTAATCATAAGGTGTATGAAGAGAGGAAGTATGCAGCAGGAAGATGGGTGGTCACGACTGTAGAAGGAAAAAAGTACAAGGAATCCAGCAGTGAAGGCTTCATGAAGCTATTCAAATACATCTCCGGAACTAATAGCACAGGTATATATATGGAATCTGATCGTGATCGTGAACTCTCCATCTGGTAATGAATGTCAACCCTTGTTTACAGGAACTGAGTGGTCCCTGTAGTAAATCAACGGGGATTTGAGAATTAAAGACATTGGTTAACACTGTTATGATTTTAAAAAATCTTGTTTTGTTACTTGAAAATGGGATAAACATAAGGGTTATAGTGTAAAAATACCAGTCTGAAAGTTTCAAAGTATAATATCCACAGTACATATTTTAAATATCAAAAATGTGAACCAATGTTTGAAAAATATACAAGGGTCGGTTGCACAGAATGGACATAAGGAGTGCGCATGCACGTATGACTCACCTTACCGTACTGTGTGTATTGGCGTATCACGCGGCAGGAGGCACATAACGGCATTTTCAAATTCAAGCAAAGTGGTCCTCTTAGTGATTGTCTCGTGAGACAAAGGATAATAAAATCACCGTTTGTGTCTAACTTACACTTTTTCATTCCAAATTATGGTTGGTTTCAGGGTTTTTGAGTATAAATACAAGTACTCATACACATGTTTAATCTTGGTTTAAGAATTTTTAAAATCAGCTATTCACAAAGTTAGCCAATGCCTTTAAGGAGTAAAAGGATTAACAAAACTTCACAGTTTCAAACCTAAATCAAACCTGTTAACAAATAAATGTTATCTGTCAAATGAGATAGAAAATGTCAAGGCCTCTTTCCTGAATAATGAATAGGCAAAGATAAGGAAAAGGAAATTATCAATGACATCCCTACAATGTGTACAGAAGTAGAATACATGTATGTGGTTCAGTGAATATGGTTTCAAGAATTTGTTGTCAATGAGTGGGTGCTTGCAACACTCAAGAGACATATCATTTCATTCATCTCTCATTTAAAAAAAAGCACCAAGGCACCTTGATGGTACAGATGCATGTTCAAATTACATGTATATGAGGTGTAACATTTTTTTTTTGCAAAGGCTTTCAAGAGTGCAGAGAACCCATCGCTAAAATATCCATTACAAGACAGCTGAAGTCTCTACAAATGTGGCTTACCACATACATTTCATTCCTGTTCTACAGCCTCTAACCAATAAGGATTTGTGATTTGATTTAACACTGCAGGTAGAATGCAGCAACGACAACCTGATGACCATGAATGGGGCACAATGAACCAGTTCTTTCACATCTGATTCTTTGTCCATATCAAGATTACACACAATCCTGTGCTAAAACTGCTCCATATGGCAATTGTACATGAATTCCCTAATATGAATTTCTTCATGCAATAACCATAACCTCAAGAGATTACAATTAACAAAATTTCACTTGACTTCAAACTCCAGGCAAAAATGTGGCCATGACAGCTCCTGTCTGTTTCTTTTGTCAACCTGACGATGATGAATGGAGCACGATGAAGCAGTGCTTCCATGTTGGTTTCTTCATCCCTGTCAAGACTGCAGATGATCCTCCAAAGCCCAAGGAAGACAGTATCACCTTTAGAGACACACCAGAGGCCACCATGTATGTTCGGTAAGAGAATTTGCTGAAAACATTACAACAGAAACTATGAAAATAGGAAAGAAAGAAAGAAACAGAATTTAACCTAACTACAACTTTCTTTTGTTGTTCCCTCCAGCAAGTTTGGTGGTTATGCTGGGGAGAAGGAGATCATCCAGGAACTGAAGAAACTAAGAGCTGCCTTGTCTAAAGACCAGTACAAGGATGGATGCTTCTACTTCTGTGGCTATGATCCACCTATGAAGCCGATCAACAGAGTCAACGAGATCTGGCTGATCAAAGTTTAGCACTGCTAAAGCTTAAAGGCCAAAAGGAGTCCAATGGGCCATGAGACCACTGCTTTATGAGGCCAACGAGTGTCAGACTTGTGGGCCTTTTGTATACTGGTAGTCAAGTGATGATTCATCAGACTGACAGGCTGTGAGACATGTCAGTTTGTAAGCCTTCTGAAATTTTGTCCAGGATTCATGAGACCATGGCCCCGTTTCATAAAACTTGTTATCAATAACAAGTTGCAATAACTATTACCGGTATAAGCTACTGAAATCCTTGCATCTGATTGGCTGAGTGCAAATTTGTCATAGAAATGTGGCAGTTGTTACTGATAACAAGTTTTATGAAACAGAGCCTTAGAGTGTCGGTCTCAGTCATGGGCCATCTGTCTCATGGACTGTTGGTCTTGTGGACTGTGGGTCAATACTGTGGGTCAATACTGCGCAATGTCCCAATTTACTATGTCATCCTTAAATGCTCCACTTAGGGTGATCAGGAGAGTGTTTCATGAAGTGTCTTGTCAGTGATTTTTACTGACAAATTTGCTCTCAGCCAATCAGATGCAAGGATTTCAGTTAGCTTATAACAGTTGTCAGTAAAAATCACTGACAAGATGCTTCATGAAATGCTCCCCTGAAACACATACTTTTATTCCAGGCTTTATGTGGTTAAATAGAAACTGAGCTTAGGGGTGCAACTGGGTTTCAAGTTACGAATAGAGGTACAGGTAGAGTTACATGTATTAGGAGAGAAATATTTTGGTTTATACAAGTAGGTTACATAAAGGTTAGGATTAGGTTAAGTCCAGGTTAAGTCTAGGTGGAAGTTAGAATTAATTTATCATTATGATAACCACATAGCAATTGTTGTGGAAGCATAGAATGTAGCATGTTGTACATTTTTCATTAAAAAATATGAACATACACGTGTATGAACATTTGGGCATTATTAAGCAAGCTGCCAAAGTTACTACTGAAATAGCCTCGTAGGCAAACACAATTGTATGCAGTCCTTGATTCGAAAACAAAGGGAATAAATTTTTTGTTGACGACAATTTTAGGGGTCTCAACATTCGACAGGAGATAATTAAACACGTCATACATGTAGCTGTATCTATGACTGCAATTAAATTCATGTTCTTTTATTTTCACAGTTGTCATGTGACAGGGAATAAGATTAAACTCTTTAACCTGTAGAAGTACAGAGTTTTCTTAAAGGAGAATGCAACCCAGACATCAGTGTGCTTCCAGTGAATGAAGAAAAACAAGAAGAATAAACAGTGAAAGTTTGAGGAAAATCAGACAATCTGTTCAAGAGTTATGAACTTTGAAAGTTTAAGTTAATCCTTATCATTTGGATCCTTAAATTGGCAACTTTGCCAGCATCTGTGATGTCATCGTGGACAACTCTACATTCATTTTGTACACAGAATTCAACATTTTCTTTATTTTCAAGAGAAATAAAAACTCTTTTGATTTATTGTTTGAGTATGACATGGCTATATAAATTCTGCAAGCATGTTGGGAAGAATCATGTTGATTCCTGACTTGAAATTTCATATAAATCATTTTTAAAAAAAAAATTATGTACAAAATGAATTGAGAGTTGTCCACGATGACATCACAGATGCTGGCAAAGTTGCCAACTCAAGGATCCTCATAATAAAGATTTACTGAAACTTTCAAAATTCATAACTCTTGAACAGATTGTCCAATTTTGCTCAAACTTTCACAGTTCACTCTTCTTGGTCATCTTTTATTCACTAATAGCTCACTGATGCTGGGGTTGTATTCTCCTTTAAGGGCTAAGGTATTCAGTTTTCACTCCTCAAGTTGGCACCTACATGTAGCACTTTTATTTCACATTCTCACTTGGTTAACCCATAGAGGTACAGTGTCACCTTTAGGAGAGCTTTTGCAGTATCTGTTGGTCCAGAATGTTTGGCAGTACATATCATACATGAGCAGAAAGAGAAAAATGCACTGACAAATTTGAGCCCATTCCCATCGCTGTATGGTGTGGCATTCTCGAAATAGAGCAGTTTAAGTGTAATCATTAAACTCTTTAAATTGGCAATGCAGTGAATAATATATAATCACTTTTTCTGTGTTCAAATAGGCAATTTCTGATTCAATTTTACAATTATATTTCGTTTTGGTTTATGTTATATCCATATTTATTTTTTTCAAGCTATGTAAACGTGGAAAAAAATAATTTGTATTGCCAATTTGAGGATTGAAGATGATTAATTTAGACCTCGAGAAAGCTCTGTACTGCTATGGGTTAAGAAAAAGAAAAGGAAATGCCTATAACATGAACCAATGTAAATACAAATAGAAAATTAAGAAAAAAGAAAGAGGGTGTCAATTTCCACATGAAAATAGTGATGATATAATTTGCACTTTGTTGCAAATTTGGAGAGTTGGATTATCCAATAGCTACTACAATCACATCACTCTAATGCATACAACATACTGCTTTTGAAATACATATAGATGTTTTGTGAATTTTTTTCTTTCTGCCCATACATAATGTGTTATTCCTATTAATACGGATTTAAAGATATTGCAAAAGTATACCTAAAAACGGAGATACCGTACTGGTGTAGTTTCTTTCTGACAAATTATCAGGTTCATTCCCAATGTTATCAGTTTTCATTGTTATAAATGTGCATAAAAGTCAAATTTCATGTTTAACTTTTGTATATGATAATTCCACAGTGCAAAAATAGTTTATCAGTCTGGATTAAGTATGGCAGATGTAAAGTGTGAGAAACATTATATTTCAAAGTGCATTCGTAATTGTACTAACCAGTATTAGTTTGAATTGACGCCATGGTGCTTCTCATTCAAGTCTTCATGTACATACATTGTCTTATATGGACCTTGATCATTCACAGGTTGATCAAATATTACATGTATGTGCCAAATTTCTATCAAAATATTTACATTATTAAACTAATGAATGATTTAACTTCATGTTGTCAAATTATTTTGCATATGATCTTTGTAACTTGGTTCATAGCACCTTGATCATTATCTTGATTGCACAAGTACATGACGTTTTATCTAAAATTTTATGTAATAAAGGTTCTCTTTATATGCAAAGCATGAAGTATTCATCATGAAAACATTGTGTTGGCAGGTCCCTGATTGTATCTTGTATGCAAAAACATCATTAACACTGCAATTCTAAACACAATTCACTTGCCGAATACTATGTTAAACATACAGATCTCCTAGAACTGTACCTATCCCCAGCATGCTAAAGCCTTGCCCAGCATATAGCAAAAAATACTGCAAGGTAGATTTTATCCATAACAGCTGAATAGGCAATTTCTAAAGTGTACATATTTGCCTAACAGTGCTCAAGCTATTACATTCACCAAATCAATATGTATACAAATTGGAGTCCTGCTACATGTAGGTCTGGCAAACATTTTGGCTTGCCTGATCTAGCAGCACCTAGAGTAATACATGCAATCTGCATTTCAATTTTTGAACTACAATAACTTGTAAGCAGGTGAACATAATAGTTTTCCAAGAGAGAGAGAGAGAGAGAGAGAGAGAGAGAGAGAGAGAGAGAAAGGTTCTATTTAACCATAGGTGGTGAATTGTCACTTGGTCTAATCCCACTTTGTCTAATGCCCGTTTGGTCTCATCCCACATAGTCTAATCCAATTTCGTCTAAAACCAGTTCGTTTAATAACCATTTGGTCTAATTGCCACTTAGCCCATTTACCATTTCATATATTCATCTAATTTCCAGGTAGGCTATGCCCAATTCATCTAATATCCACTTGGTCTAACCAGGGTTCTCACTATAAAAAAAAATCCACACACGGTTTCCACTCTGCGCAAAGCGTGGAAGTTTCGGAAGTTTTACGGAATAACACCTAAAGTTAGGTGTGGCGGCAGTATATGCTGTAGTAAAAGGATAAAAAAATACTTCTTGGTAAGCAGGAGTTGTCTACTAATGGCATAAAAGTAAAAATGAATTGCCAAAAAGCAAAACAATCTGTGACATTTATCATCATTGTTAGGAATATATACTCCAATATTTTTTTTTTACCCTTGTTGCCACGCATGGTGCAGCAATTTCACACATGGTTCTTCCTTATCTGAAACCCTTTACGCATGGTACTGGAACCATGGGTGTTATGTATTGGCGAGAACCATGGGTCTAACACCACTTAGTCCGTCTGCTTAGTTTTTCCTCATTTTGTCTCTTGACCATTTGGTCTATTACAAGTTTGTCTAATCAGATAAAGTGGCGATTAGACCATTTGATCTTTAGCCAAAATGACAATTGGTCCAATTGGGTATTAGACCAAGTAATGAGTGGACCAAACGGCAATAAGACCAAATTGATAGTAGACAAAATGAGTTTAGCCATAGTGGTGTTACTCGATCTGGGAATTAGACCAACTGGTATTAGACCAAGTGGCTATAAACCTAAAAGGTGTGCAAACTGGATTCCATCTATTCAGATAGTTTGGTAACTAAGGGTACTGGAGAGTGGAGAGCAACATGCATTAATTTTAATACATTAATAAGCAGGGCCCTCTTGCACAAAAAGTTGCGATTAAATGCACCTCAAAAAATTAAATGCAACTTGGTTTTCAAGCAATCAGAATTGAGTATTTGGGATTTGCATTTAATTTTTTTAGCTGCGTTTAATCTTGCTATTATAGTAACTTTGCCATCAATGGTAACTACCATGGAATACTGGATTTTGATTGGCTGTTGAGCAACATTACCATGGTAGTTACCATTGATGGCAAAGTTACTATAATAGCAAGTTTTTATGCAACGGCACCCAGGTCAGTTGGGATATGTAAAGGCTCATTCAGATATCCAGCTGCAACCCCCCTTCCAGTGTTTCTAGTGTTCACATGTGGCATAGTAAACAACACCACTTATGAAAATGTGTCAATGTTCAAATTGAGAGTTTTACCAAAAGTTGCAGACAAACTTGTGATGTCATATTTTGCATTAACTTTATAAGAATTTGATTGGTCCACAATTTTTTGCCAGCAGGAGGCAAAAAAAAAATTTTTTTTTTTTCTTTAGATTCACCTGAGGGGTGTTCCAATATGAGGCAAATTTTGGCGCCACAAAATTTTCAGTGTTCAGATATGGCGCGACATTGTGGCGCCACTTATGTTAATTAACGTGTTAACTCTCAAATAAAAGAGAGCTTTGTCAAAATTTGCGCAGACAATCTCATGACAACATATTTTGTGCTATCTTTTCAGGAACTTGATTGGTGCACATTTTTTACAGCTAGGCACCAACAAAAAAATGTGTCCTGACTCAGTGACTTTTTTTGTCGCCTCATACTCCATTGACTTGTACACCAAGGCCAGTATTCTGAAGATCGTGTTATCTTTGCAGTCAGAAATAGTGTATGCCATTGGCTCACATCGCGCACTTTTGTCTTGTGTGCTGGTCATTTGAGCAGTTTATACCAACCATAAGTACGTGTTTTAAATTTGTCATGACAATTAACACAGTGAAGATAAGACAAAAAATAACATGATTTTCAGAATACCGGCCCAAAATGTTGTGGGGATTTAGTGGCGCCACAAAAGTGGCCTCATATCTGAAGGCCCCTTTATGGGTTTACTGCGGGAGTTTGCCGCTTCATATGTGAACAAGCCTTTCATTGATTGGTTAGTTGGCAAAGGGAGAGTCTGCAAACTAACCCTTCATGGTGATCCCCTTGACCATGGTGATGTGACGTCTCTTCACTGTGTGTCTCTGTGCCATTTGACCCACCGTTGTTCTTGGTGTCTGTCTCTTTGCCATTCAGTCCTGATGATTCCTGTTTGATGGCTTCCGAGTCGGCCATATCACCGCGATCCCTGCGGCAGGAGAGAAAAGGAAGATAAGAATGTAGGCCCAGTAGGTGGGTCTTCAGTTCTAGCATGGGGAATTATAGCCTGCTAGCTTGGGATCTCATCAGCCCGAAATCCGCTGAAGCGTGTAATTGCTTCCACATCAGCTGTAGCTCCATATATTGCAATCTAGCTCGAGCTATAGCCTGATGTTAGCGCATGTGTACATGACAGAACTGAGAAGCCAGCTCTTGAAGCTCGAGCTGAAAGGGATGTGTCATTTATAACCCGCTTTTTCAGGAATTAGGATATTCTGCATTTAAGTCCAAGATTTGGGTGGCTTAGCCTACTTTTCGAGTGAAACGGCAGGCTACTTCTGTCTTCTTTTGAGAACTAGCTTGCTATTCCCTGATCTGGTTTATTCATGGTATCAGAAATAGCAGGCTATTCTTCAAACTCAAGCTGATGAAAACCCAGGGGGGGGGGGGGGGGGGGGGGGCTCAAGTTTTATGTTCATGGGGGTGCCCCAGCCAATCCCCAAAATAGGGGTCTAAGGAATGGACGAGTAGTGAAAAACATTGGGTCTTTGGAACTTTGGAACAACCCAGCTGAGCGAAAAAAAACATGGTCTAAGAACTGTGGAACGGCTTAACCCATTCATGACAGAGGTCCATATTTTGTGGTTTGGCCTAATATCTTTTAATGCAAAGCCCTAAAAATCATACCAAATACATGAGCAGAAAGAGCAAAAAATTCTACACAAACTGTGCCCATTTTGGTTGCATCAATATTCATTGTTTGATGCTGAAGATTTTTTAAAGGAAAATAAGTATTAAAATCCTTAAATTGGCAATGCGATTGAAAGTTTAAAATCACCGTTTTCCCCTGCAAATTGGCAACTTTTTTGACTTTTCATCATAATTTCAGTCAATTTATATTCATTTCAGATACATGACGTTTTATAAGAAAAATGTCGCAATAAACTAAAAATGTTGGTGTTGCCAATTTGAAGAATAAAAGCTGATCAAATTAGGCTTTAAGTAATTCCTGTCACGAATGGTTAATGCACATCTCCATACTAGAACATACATGAGTGCCCCCCCCCCCCCCCCCCCCCCCCCCCCCGAGAATGAAAACGCACCAATTATGTCTGGGAATATGGAATGGAATGACAAGAGTCCATGGGTTCCATGGGTTAAGGAATAGGGGAATTGGATGAGGAGCAAAAGAGATAAACTAGGTAAAGACAGGCAAATATGATACACAAAGATAATGAAGAGAGAGAGAAAGAGATATGATGCATGGGGCACTCACCACATGTGAGGTTATTATAGTACCTCACAAAGATGGGTGATTGCCAGCAATATACATGTAGGCAAGCAGTATTTCCAGTGTGAGCTTTAGATGAGCAATCTCACTGATTTAAAAAAAAAAAAAGATCTCACAATTTACTTGATTGAAGTGATTGGGATCTAACTGAAGGAATGGTCGAGGAAATCATTCTGCAGTGCAAAAAGCAAATATTTTCCTAGAAGTTTGCTGATTATGGTGGTGATTCATTCAGCTATAGAGGTCGACTGCTGTAGAATTTACACTGCCAAACATTAACGCTCCGCCACGCGCCACCTGTATGTGCACGATGATGACCGTAGTGACGGTAAGGATAATGATGATGATGATGATGATGATGATGGTGATGATGATGGGATGATAACTGATGATGATGAAAATAAGGATGACAATGAAAATGATGAAGACAGAAATAATGAAAATATATTATGGTGATGATGATGATGGTGGCGATGCATAGTGGTGGTGGTGGCAACAATGGTGGCAGTGATGGTACGTGACCGGTGACAACTGACGAACTGATGATGATAATTATAATTATGACAATGATGATCGAGGAAAATGACAATGACTTTAAGCTGCATGCTGCTGTTGATAATGATGAAGATGCTGGTCATCATGATCTACTAATGATGAATGATAATTTTTATTCATGCTAAGTAATTGCTATGAACATCATGCATGCAATCAGACAAAAATATTGAAATTTTCTCTTTTGACTTTAAAAGGTAACTCACTAACTCGTCCCTTTTGCAAAATCGATAAAAATCCATACAACTTGGCATGAGTTTAGGATATCTGAAGATCTCGAATCTTCGGGTCTTTTTTAATGGCTCTGAATCTGATGAATTATCGAAAATTATTTCCTTAAAACCGAATTTCACGTTTTGTCAATGTCAGGGATAAGTTATATAGCCTCTCTCTCTCACAAATGATGACAGAGTCAGGGAACTTTCAGAATTTGATCTGCAAAAGGGACGGACCCCCCCCCCCCCCCCCCCCCCCCCCCCCCCCCCCCCCCCCCCCTCCCTCCCCTTCCCCCGCCCCAAACGTATTGCATGAAAGCACAGCATGAGCTATGCGAGCCGCAAGTTCTAGTGGCAGCTGTGCTGCATGAAAGAGCCGCGCAGCGGGCGCCGGTGCGGCCGGCCGGAGCTGCTAGCTAGCTAGCTAGCTAGGCGCTGGCGCGGCGCTAGCCGTGCCAAAATTAGAATGCGGAGTTGCAGGAAGTACAACCGACAAGTGCAGTTGACGTAAGTAATTAAGTTAGTTGAATCTTAATTGGATGTGATTTACTTTACTATAAATTTTCTTCATATCCTAAGGAATCGTTTAGAGTAAAATATTACCAGTAAAATAAGCAAATAATCCCTCCAGCAAAAGTTAAAAAGTGAAAGTCCAACTTTCGCTTTCTCGAAATTCTAACTCGTATTCACTCTCACGCTAAATGTATGCTTACTCTCTCCAAAAATTCAGGATAGTTTTACGTTTTGGTTTTTGTAAACATGCAGATTGATAAGTGCTGGTATAAATTTATTATTCGACTCACCTGATATTGAGCTATCAAAATGTGAAATTCTTTCGCTTCAATCGACTTGATTGCACCAATGGGAGTTTTGATTTCGAGTCTGATTGTGGAATTTGAACTTGATTGAATGTACCCGGTAGCTAGCTGGCGCGCTCATTAATCTAGCTAATTTAGCAGGGATCTTGGAGCGTCGAGCCGAAACGTAACCGTGGCGTCTCGGGTCTCTCGCGCGGCCCGAAGCGGCCCCGATCGGGAGCGCTCGAGCATACTTTGGGCAATTGGCCGTGGGCAGAGGTCGGGAAGAGGAAATCGAGATGCATTCCTCTGCTTAGACTCCTTCATCACATCTTGGACTTACTCTTCGGTCCAGCAGTATCTCCACGTGTGGTCTATGAAAAGAACATGTGATGCACAGTTTGGTTGGAAAGGTCCATGGTCGATGTTGAGGCCAGGCTATGTTTGAGCTGAACAGAGTCGGGGAAAATCCAGGTTTTGTAGCACACCAAGTTGAACAAAAGCCAGAGTTTTCATCAGATTTCTTTGCTTTAAAAAGTTTAGTATCATTGGTGTAAATCCCGGGGGGATTGGGGGATATATCCCCCACTTTTTTTAGAGGGGGGGATGGCGTGTACAAATATCCCCCCACACTTTTTAAGGAAGAAATGATATTTGAATTAATCAGTTAATAAAATTTCTAATAATCTGTCGTAAACAACCATCATATTTTAGAATTTCTATTTGAAAATGCGATTTAAAACCAGAAAAGCGCTTATTTTTGGCTTGCTCGCTTCGCTCGCACATCATATTTTAGAATTTTCGTTTGAAAATGCGATTGAAAACCAGAAAAGTGGTTATTTTATGCTATTTTTGGCTCGCTCGCTTCGCTCGCTCATCATATAGAATTTCCATTTGAAAATGCAATCGAAAACCAGAAAAGTGGTAATTTTTGGTTTTGATATATCCCCCCTACTTTTTGGAGAGGGGGGATGGCGTGTACAAATATCCCCCCCCCCCCACTTTTTAAGGAAGAAATGATATTTGAATTAATCAGTTAATAAAATTTTTAACAATCTGTCATAAACAACCATCATATTTTAGAATTTCTATTTGAAAATGCGATTTGAAACCAGAAAAGCGCTTATTTTTGGATCGCTCGCACATCATGTTTTAGAATTTCGTTTGAAAATGCGATTGAAAACCAGAAAAAGTGGTTGTTTTGGGCTCGCCTCGCTCATCATATAGAATTTCCATTTGAAAATGCGATTGAAAACCAGAAAAGTGGTAATTTTTGGTTTGCTCGCTTTGCTCGCTCGCAAGATAAAAATTAAAATGTGTGTAAGGGGGTCTGTGCATGTGGGTGAGGGCATGTGTTTATACTTAAGTGTGAGTTCAACAGAAAAAAAAATCGGCAAAAAAGTCGATCATCCCCCCCACTCCTCAAAGTGGATTTACGCCGGTGTTAGTATGATATAATGCAAGATTCCAGCAAAAAGAAAAGAAAAAAAGGGGGGAGGGAAAAAAAGAAAACAAATATATATATATAGAGAGAGAGAGAGAAAGAGAGAGAGAGAGAGTGTTTACTACTGGGGAGGGATCAGAAATAGGAGCAGGTTTGAGGTTCAGAATCTTTCTTCTTCGGAGCTTTAAGGGGTATAACATTACAGGAAGAGTTCTACCGTTACTTCTAGAAGGAAGGGTATAAATTATAGAAAGATGCTTGCTATTTCTGGAGAATAATGTTATTCTCTGGCAGAGAAAAAATTAATAATGTTTTTTTCCAGGGCTACTTTTTGAGCCCACCTGCCCGAATTTCTACATTGTATTACAATTTACATTGGACCCTGTGAGAATTTCAGGGGCTTTTTTTTAGTTTTCCAGGGCTCTTTTTGGCGTTCCGGGGGCGAAATCGCCCCGAGCCCCCGTGTATTTTTTCCCTGTTCTCTGGTGTTAAAAAAGAATTGGGTATACATGTACATCATTTTCCCCAATCAGTCAACTCTTTAAGTTCATTGGGAAAAGTGCAGTATAAGTAATAATAATGATGATGATGATAATAATAATAATGATAATTTGGCAAGACATTTATCTACATTTGTCACTCTCCACCCAGGTGTAGTAAATGGGTACCCGGTAGGAAGAAATTCCTTGAATGCTCGAGCGCCTGATCAGGGTAGCCGTGCTAAAGCCGGGGTAATGATATACAGCACTTAGAAACATTTGTATTAAGCGTTATATAAATGTTGCATATTATTATTATTATTATTATTATTATTATTATTATTATTATAATAATTAATAATAATAATAATAATAATAATATTAATAATAATTATAATAATAATAAATGCTGGTATGGTATTTAGATAATGAATGAGTAATGAAGGCCAGGGCTCACCTGGGTGCAAAAAAATCAGAAATAATTCCATAAAGATATTCAGTTTTCGGTCGGGGGGGGGGTCTTTTTTTAGCAAACTCTAGACCCATCAAATGAATTGGAATTCAATATGAGTGCTTGGCTTCCCAAAGTAGTGCTGTCAAGTCTGTAATAATTGATAGTGATAACATGCCACTTAGTACTCGCATTGTTTACACAGTAATCGCTTGCTCTGTCAATTGACAATGAGTTTACCATAGGACTTCTATTGACTGTAGTCTGCTCAAGTAAATGCTATAGTGGTATTGATGGTGGTGGTAGGATGGGGGGGGGGGGGGGGTGAAGCCAGAAGATGATGTTGGAGTTTTAGATGAAAGAAGAGGGTTATAATTATACCTTGACTGGAGAACTATCCACTGGACAATTAGTCCCTGGGCAACTACCCAATGAGGACAATTTACCTCCTAGATTTTTTTTCTGTCCTAGGATCATAAAGAAAGAACTGGATGAGGATTAAGTTACCCCCAAATATGGATAATTTATGCTCACCCAGCTAGTAAAATATCTGGGGCTCATCTGTACATGTTTACTGTGGGATAACTGGTCCCCATATAAAACCATATGGGATCCAGATGGGCTTTCCCAAATAGAGCTTGTCATGGGCCCCATACATGTACGAGTTCCATGTGAACCGTTGGTGGAGGGAATCATCACCTTGTGTGCTACTTACCTCATGGGGTCATGATTTTACCTGCTATTGGGTCACAATTGACATCAGTGTGTTGATTTTGGGTGGGTTCTGTGCGGAAGGGTCCATTTGCCCCATATAAAAAATAACTTGAGGGACCCAGATGGGGTCCCACAGTGCAAAACATATATGGGTCCCATCATCCCATGTGGGAAAAGTAGGCCCCATGAAATATAATACAGATGCTGCCCGTATGCCTGCCTAGTTGTTACTAGATTTAACCCATGGGGGCCTCAGATATTCTGCTAGCTGGGAAAATATGTTGCTTTAAGTTGAGTAAGATTGTTCAAATCCATAAAGAATTAGAGGTGTTGTGGATCAGTGGATAAGCCTCTGGACTTTGAACCACAGGGTCCTGGGTTCAAATCCCACCGCAGCACTCGTGTCCTTTGGCAAGACGTATCTACATTTGTCACTCTCCACCCAGGTGTAGTAAATGGGTACCCGGTAGGAAGAAATTCCTTGAATGCTCGAGCGCCTGATCAGGGTAGCCGTGCTAAAGCCGGCGTAATGATATGCAGCGCTTAGAAACATTTGTATTAAGCACTATATAATGTTGCATATTATTATTATTATTCTTGTGTGATGTGCAGTTTTGGAAAATTTGGGTAGCGTAGTGGTTATGAACTACTGATTTTCTTGAGGTCCTCTTTGGGATAAATGTAGCTTTTGAACTGATAATCTATGATGCCCCCCTCCCCCTCCCCCTCCCCCCCTATCCATCCCCTCCCCCATCTCCCAAGCCTTCCCCATTCTCCACTCTCCAGCTGTCAGAGCTTTTTCTGACTTTGGACTATGCTTCTAGAACCAGGAACTATTCAGGCTATTAAACAAATGGCAGTTTTTTATGATTATGTCAACAAGTTTAAATGTCATATGTGTGTATTCATTAGCTCTGCGTATTTATGAGTTTTGTATTTGTTGACTTAAATTATCTTCTATCATATGTTGACTTTATAATTTATTACATGATTTGAGATACCACAAGTTTATAAGATACATGTCCTTGTAGGTGTGTGCTTACTTCCAGCTCACTCTTAATTTCTGCAGGATAGACACAAAGCAGGAGAGTGCAGATATTACAGGTCTTGCAGAAAGAAAGATTCAGACATGTCTTTAGGGTAGTTTTTCATCTGTTCATTTTTCACCTGTAAGTCCTTCCTGTACAGAAATATTTGCAGTTTTGGTCATGAGGAAATTGTATGTTTTATTGGTTGATAGTACTTGGTATGGTAAATCATATTTTTTTGTCTCTTGTCAAGTCTTGTGGTTTAACTTAAGGTAATTCATCAATGAATATGTATCATTGAAGACTTGTAAAAAAAAAAGATGTTTTGAATGTGAGTTTGAAAAAGTGGACTTCTACTCTCTTAAATGTTTATTATATTTTGTAAAGAAGTAAATCATTATCTCATTTTGATCAAGTACATTTAATATATTCTCTTGTTTTACTTGCTTTCACAGGAAATCCAGTGTTTTGATGGTCTCAAAGTAAAACTCATTTAAACAAATTTTGTGTACAGATATAACCATTATGGGTTGAGAGTTTCATTTGACGATATATAAACTAGACATGATTATGCGAAGGTGACTCTGCGAGCAGATCTTACAGGGAAACTCCAAAATGCATAAAATCAACAACAACAACAATGCACTGGGACCACAGCCGAGAATCCAAAGCCAGGGAAGGCAAGCGGCTTTCACGCAGGAACAGAGGATCATTCCAGACTCACAAGAACATTCTCCAGCCAGTTTGACCCCTGGTCAAAGGAGAGAAGGGAATTATGTTAAAACCTTGATGAAGAATAAGCCATTAGATGATACTGTCCCACTCCCACGGCTATCTTTTACCACCTCTGCATTGCTCATTGCCGCGCTAAGCATCGCGACATACTGGAACAGTTGCCATGGCGATTTTGTCTTTGATGACCTTGAGGCGATTATAAAGAACCAGGATGTGAGGCCGGAGACTCCGTTGTGGAACCTCTTCCTCCAGCATGACTTCTGGGGGCAGGACATTGAGCTGAGGAGAGTCATAAGTCTTACAGGCCTTTGACTGTTATCACTTTCAGGTAGGGGTCCCCAAATTATTTCATTTTCCCTAGAATAGAGTCATGCATCACTGGAGGAACCAGGGGCGGCGCCAGGGGTATTTGATAGGGGGGGGGGGACAAGATGACCCATAGGTCAATTTATTGACGTTTTAGATGAAGGAATAGGGGGGTACATGTATATTGTCTCTTTTCCCACCCTCTTCTTTCTTCTTCCTCCTCTTTTTTCTTCTTTTTTCTTCTTTTTTCTCCTCTTTTTTCCTTTTTTTATCACTTGAAAAATCATAGGGGGGCATTTGCCCCCCTGCCCCCCCTGTAGCGTCGTCCCCAGGGGGAACCATTGCCCTCAGACAACTTTCAGCAATGAAGTGTACAGACCTCTCAACCATTCTGAATTTGGAGGAAAGAATCTGAATTTTCACTATTCCAAGCTCTTGTTTCGATATGATTGCACTATTTTTCCTAATAAATTTACTACACGTTCCTATGAAAAATGCTGTTTCTTTCCTAATTTTGAGCAAAATCATCCCTACTTTTCAGTCAGAAAGGTTGGGAGGTGTAAGTTATGACATTTATTGTCCTTCAGGATAGTTTTCCTGGGTTTATGTCCAGGGGATGATAGTTTGGGGGCAGTTATTCTAGCATTCTGTTTCATAATATTCAGTCTAACATTTACAGGCATGACCAATGTACATGTATATGTATATTATTTATTTGTAATTCTTTCAATTCATATCTTTAAAGATTGAAACTACTACTTTTGCTGGAGGTTTGCATCCATGGGGCTTCCATTTCGTGAACATACTCCTCCATGCAGTAGTGAGTGTACTAGTACTGCCTGTCTCCTCGCCACTGCTTGCATTGCAGGCAGATGCTGGAAAAAGGGGGGATGAGGGGTTTCCTAGAATGTCCAAGAGCCAGCTTCTTGTGTGCAATACTTTTTGCTGTTCATCCGATACATACTGAGAATGTGAGTATTGCTTTATTCTAGAGATTTAAATATATAGAGAGAGACTAGAGAGAGAGAGAGAGAGAGAGAGAGAGAGAGTAGGTGCTGCATGGTTTCAGCATATCTATTTTGTGGGAGGGGTGTGGGGTGAGGAGAGGGGTCTCGAGGGGTACCTGACTATTACGCCATGATGAACTCCTTCCACTGTATCTTGAGCATTTTCCTCTTTTGGACCAACCTGGGTCCCATTTCATAAAACTTGTTATCAATAACAAATTGCAATAATTGTCTAAGCTACTGAAATCCTTGCATCTGATTGGCTGAGAAGAAATTTGTCGTAGAAATGTGGCAGTTGTTACTGATAACAAGTTTTATGAAACGGGGCCCAGATTGCATTCTTTCTCCCCCATATATTTCCATGTGAAGATAAAAAGACTTATTGCTACAAAATCTAAAAGCAAAGAATCTCTTGATTTTTTTTCTTTTCATTGTGTTTAATTGGGGCTTGTTTATATTACATTTTGGCTTTTTAGTAAAAAAGAATATGAAAATGCAATTACTTTGATTCCTTGACATTACTCATGTAATCACTTTGACATTTATACATGTACTTCCTTGAAAGCAGTTAGAGTGGAGAGCAAATAAACCCCCCAAATTTGCTGATTGTGTGATAAGATTCAGTTCAATGATTATGCTCCATGTGGAGTCCTGGTACCATTATGCAAAATCGTAAGGTATATCGAACACGGAATCTGACTGTACAAATGTAGAAGAGTGTATTATCCCATTAAAGTCATTTTATAGAATGTGCATTAAAACTTGGTTATCAGAAAGACTTGGAGTTTTTATTTGCATGTATGGAAGAAACTAATATAACAATCTAGTCACACACCAGATGGTTGTGATTATGTATGATGTTCTGTTCTTGCGCTGAGCTCCTCAAATATTACTATAATACACACATACAACATCCATCATACCTGAATGCATATTTGCTTTTGAAATCATTATTTTCACTGACTGATATTCTGTTATACCAATCGAGCTGTTATTTTTAAAAATCTTTTGTTTACTAAGTATATTATTTTCATTATTGTAACAGGTTGCCGGTATAGTGGGGCGAGCAGATCTTTTGTGTGCCATGTTTTTCTTCATGTCTTTCTTGGTTTATAGAACTGCTTGCGAAATTGGTAAATATCTTTTCTCAGTCTTGATGTAATTTAACAGGTATGTTTAAAGATGAATCATTGTGAGATGAATGCTTTGGGAATAGAATATTTACGTATTCTTTTTTTTCGTGGAGATTCTAACTTAATGAATAAGATTTTTATTTTTGTGATATAAAGGAATACTTTTTTAACCATTTTGCAGCCCCTACATGTTAGTTGTCACTTTACACATAAAACAATACCTTAGGAGTTTGGACTGCAGAAATGGTTAAGTTTGTACGTTGCAAGCGTAATATTTATCCTTTGGCAAGATATGAATCTTCATTTGCCACTCTCCACCGGGTGTGAAGTGGGGTACCCGATAGGATGTGAAAGTCATTGTGGTATGTTTAGCATTGTGAGCATCTGCTAAAGGTTGCCTGGCTGGACTGCTCCTCAGGGAGTGGAGAAGGTGCATACATTGTGTGCAGGCAAGCCTGAATCCGTTGACCGCGCTGATACTATTTCTGTTAAGTGTTAGAGACAATTTGAGAGTAGGCATATAAAAATCCAGAAGATTATTTTGATATGTTCCTGTTATTGTTTTATTTATATCTTTTTGTGTACCAGAGCCAGAAATGCAATATCTTAACATTTGCATAGAGGGTAAAATCATTCAAGATAGTCACCAGACAAGTTATCAGATCTTTTCAACCATGTATATGAACAGTTTGTGAAATGAGTTACGTTTCTTCTTAGTATAAGCGGTAGGAGCTAGAAGAGAAGCCTGAAGCCTACTGACAACTCCGAACCTCTAATCCTACTTCCTCCTAACTCCTACCTAGCCTCCTCCTCCTCCTCCTCTTCTTCTTCTGTCATCTTCTTCATGTTTATTGGCAATTAGTCATATTGACTTTTGTCCCCAATAACTTTACCTTTTCTCTCTCTCTCTCTGTTAATAATGGATATTATTCGTTTACTTTCTATCTTATCAGATTCATCTTGCCTCGATTCCAGCCTTTTGTATTCATTTCTTCATCTCATTCTGAGTATGGTATTATGTGCTGTGGCCATGCTGTGCAAAGAACAAGGCATAACAGTTATAGTAAGTAAACTTATTTGCTGGCATTACCTGTGCCTGGGAGGCAAAAAGTGAACTGAATCACTGTAACCCTTGGGTCTCTCCTCCCGATATGACTGATAGGGGGTGTGCAGGTGGACCACTACACCAGGATTTCCCCCTACTCTTATACGAACAGTGCACTGGGATCTTAACATGCAAAAGTGGTGACTCTCCTCTACACAGGGCCTTCATTTCATGTCATGTCCGAGGGACAAAGTGTTTTCCACTGTAACATAGCCTGCGTCTATGAAACAGGAGGGGCATGTTAAAACACAACGTAAGCTAGGTTACAGTTTTATTCTGGTTCAAATTGGGTGTCAATTTTAGTCATGATAATAATAATAATAGTGATGATGATGATGATGATAATGATCATGATAATAGTATACTGTAGTAATGTTTTTATATGTTCAACTTGTAAAGGGTTCTCAATGTGCTTTATAATTGACAATCGTATTCTAACAATAATTGACAAATTACAACTACTTAGCCAGTGGTTAGGGAAGTTAATCTATTTATTTGTTTTTTTACAAATCTCTTTCAAGATCTTTTGTGTCCATTCATTACCCCCCCACTTTTTATTTGGCACCCAGTAAAAAATTAGGGATATACTTTAGTTTAACAAAATTCGATTTGTAGAATATTTCAGTTTCAAATTAGCAGTGCTCAATATCTAGAGTTTTACTATGTGGTGCCATATTTTGGGATGGTACAGTTATTTGCATTTAAAGGAGTGGGATAGCCTTCTGTAGTGTTGCGAAACATGAAACTGGTTGTATAAATATATTCTATTTTTTTGCATGCTGTATATTGTTGAAACTCTTACTGATTTTCACGCTAACATTGATATATGCTGCTGCAAATTTAATAAAAATAATAATAATAATATGTAACATTATATTGCGCTTAATACATTGTTTCTAAGCGCATGAGAAAAAGAGAGCAAAAGAGAAAAAGTGGAAGAACACATATAAAATACATTAACTAAGAAGAGGATTGCCTAATAAGATGAGTTTTAAGAAGTGTTTTCAATGAGTCTATAGTGGAGGCTCACAAATGTAGATGGGAAGATTGTTCCAGAGTTTTGGGGCTTGGGAAGAAAAGGCACGATCACCATAAAGGGTCATGGTACGGGGTCCAGGTGATAGTTGCAGGTGGGCAATAGAAGAGAACGGAGACGTTGAGTTGCCTGAAGAAGATGATGAACGGAGAGAAATGAGATCATGAAGATAGGATGGAGCTAGACCGTGAATGATTATCTTGTGCAGCATTCGATATCATTGTCTCTCTTCTTTCTTATCATCCCCCTCCTGCAGGGAATTTGCAGTGTTTATGACATCATCATAAACTGTGGCATAGATCCAGTATCTGCACTCTGTTCCACCTACACAACTCTGAAGCGCCACCGTGTGTTGCCGTCCATGCAGCTTGCCCTCCAATCCCCAGAACTACGATGGCTCAGAAGATTATTGCTCAGACAGTCTGTTCTTATCATCTCAGCCACTATTCTTCTACTCACCAGGTATTCTATTTCTACTACAACACCAATTGCTGCACATGTGAGAAGGGAAACCCCCCCCCCCCCCCCCCCCCCCCCACTGTTAACCCCACATTTTTGTCTCGCCCACCGGAGGTGAAGGCGAGACTAAGGGATCCAAATGTCGTCCGTCCGTCGTCCGTCCGTCGTCCGTCCGTCGTCCGTCCGTCGTCCGTCCGTCGTCCGTCCGTCCGTCCGTCCGTCCGTCCGTCACAAACGTTATGAAAGATAACTTGGCAACCGTGACTCACTTTTCAACCAAACTTGGGTTGTAGATGCACTAAGGGGACCTGCATGTTATGGTCCAGTCAGAGGTCACATGGTAAGGTCAAAGGTCATTTCAGGTCAAACGTTAAAGTTTACGTGCAAGACTCTCTTATGACACAAAACTCTGCAACCGTGACTCACTTTTCAACCAAACTTGGGTTGTAGATGCCCTAAGCGGACCTGCATGTTATGCTCTAGTCAGAGGTCACAGGTAAGGTCAAAGGTCATTTTAGGTCAAACGTTAAAATTTACGTGCAAGACTCTCTTATGACACAAAACTCTGCAACTGTGTGACACCGTTCAATCAAACTTGGGTTGTAGATGCACTAAGGGGACCTGCATCTTATTGTCCAGTCAGAGGTCACATGGTAAGTCAAAGGTCATTTCAGGTCAAATGTTAAAGTTGACGTGCAAGACTCTCTTATCACACATACTTTGCAACCGTGACTCACTTTCAACCAAACTTGGGTTGTAGATGCACTGAGGGGACCTGCATGTTATGGTCCAGTCAGAGGTCACATGGTAAGGTCAAAGGTCATTTCAGGTCAAACGTTGAAGTTTACGTGCAAGACTCTCTTATGACTCAAAACTCTGCAACCGTGTGACGCTTATCTATCAAACTTGGGTTGTCGATGCACTAAGGGGACCTGCATGTTATGGTCCAGTCATAGGTCACATGGTAGGTCAAAGGTCATTTCAGGTCAAACATTAAAGTTTACGTGCAGACTCTCTTATGACACAAAACTCTGCAAACCGTGTGACACTTATCTATCAAACTTGGGTTGTAGATGCACTAAGGGGACCTGCATGTTATGGTCCAGTCAGAGGTCACATGGTCAGGTCAAAGGTCATTACAGGTCAAACGTTGAACGGTTAAAGTTACGTGCAAGACTCTCTTATGACACAAAACTTTGCAACCGTGTCCACACTTTTCAGTCAAACTTGGGTTGCAGATCACTAAGGGGAAGTGCATGTTATCATTCTGTTGGACTTCACATGATAAGGTGAAAGGTCATTGGAGGTCATATGTTACAGATGTTTTCAAATTCTTGAATTTGCTTTTCCTCTGTCATTTCTTGTATTTCAAACGTTAAAGTTTACCTGCAAGACTCTCTTATGACGCATAACTTGGCACATGTTGCTGCAATAGCAACCAAATTTGGGTGATAGATGCATAGGGGTACATTCATGCTATTGTGCTGTCAGGTCACATGGTAAGGTGAAAGGTCATTTTAGGTCAAACTTACGACCTGCAAGACTTTCTTGTGACATCAAACTTGGTTAGGGCAAGGGATGTACTTGGGAAACTTTCGTTATTTAGCCACGGGGGGGCGAGCACAATCTTCCTATTGGCTTGT
>CM057169.1:3514191-3539455 GCA_029962745.1 Echinometra lucunter | reverse complement strand
CCCCCCCCCCCCCCCCCCCCCCCCCCCCCCCCCCCGAGAATGAAAACGCACCAATTATGTCTGGGATATGGAATGGAATGACAAGAGTCCATGGGTTCCATGGGTTAAGGAATAGGGGAATTGGATGAGGAGCAAAAGAGATAAACTAGGTAAAGACAGGCAAATATGATACACAAAGATAATGAAGAGAGAGAGAAAGAGATATGATGCATGGGGCACTCACCACATGTGAGGTTATTATAGTACCTCACAAAGATGGGTGATTGCCAGCAATATACATGTAGGCAAGCAGTATTTCCAGTGTGAGCTTTAGATGAGCAATCTCACTGATTTAAAAAAAAAAAAGAATCTCACAATTTACTTGATTGAAGTGATTGGGATCTAACTGAAGGAATGGTCGAGGAAATCATTCTGCAGTGCAAAAAGCAAATATTTTCCTAGAAGTTTGCTGATTATGGTGGTGATTCATTCAGCTATAGAGGTCGACTGCTGTAGAATTTACACTGCCAAACATTAACGCTCCGCCACGCGCCACCTGTATGTGCACGATGATGACCGTAGTGACGGTAAGGATAATGATGATGATGATGATGATGATGATGGTGATGATGATGGGATGATAACTGATGATGATGAAAATAAGGATGACAATGAAAATGATGAAGACAGAAATAATGAAAATATATTATGGTGATGATGATGATGGTGCGATGCATAGTGGTGGTGGTGGCAACATGGTGGCAGTGATGGTACGTGACCGGTGACACTACTGACGAACTGATGATGATAATTATAATTAATGACAATGATGATCGAGGAAAATGACATGACTTTAAGCTGCATGCTGCTGTTGATAATGATGAAGATGCTGGTCATCATGATCTACTAATGATGAATGATAATTTTATTCATGCTAATAATTGCTATGAACATCATGCATGCAATCAGACAAAAATATTGAAATTTTCTCTTTGACTTTAAAGGTAACTCACTAATCGTCCCTTTTGCAAAATCGTAACAATCCATACAACTGGCATGAGTTTAGGTATCTGAAGACCTCGAATCTTCGGTTCTTTTTTTAATGCTCTGAATCTGATGAAATTTCGAAAATTATTTCCTTAAAAACGAATTTCACGTTTGTGTCAATGTCAGGGATAAGTTATATAGCCTCTCTCTCTCACAAATGATGACAGAGTCAGGGAACTTTCAGAATTTGATCTGCAAAGGGACGGACCCCCCCCCCCCCCCCCCCCCCCCCCCCCCCCCCCCCCCCCCCACCCCCCTCCCTCCCCTTCCCCCGCCCCAAACGTATTGCATGAAAGCACAGCATGAGCTATGCGAGCCGCAAGTTCTAGTGGCAGCTGTGCTGCATGAAAGAGCCGCGCAGCGGGCGCGGTGCGGCCGGCCGGAGCTGCTAGCTAGCTAGCTAGCTAGGCGCTGGCGCGGCGCTAGCCGTGCCAAAATTAGAATGCGGAGTTGCAGGAAGTACAACCGACAAGTGCAGTGACGTAAGTAATTAGTTAGTTGAATCTTAATTGGATGTGATTTACTTTACTATAAAATTTCTTCATATCCTAAGGAATCGTTTAGAGTAAAATATTACCAGTAAAATAAGCAAATAATCCCTCCAGCAAAAGTTAAAAAGTGAAAGTCCAACTTTCGCTTTCTCGAAATTCTAACTCGTATTCACCTCTCACGCTAAATGTATGCTTACCTCTCTCCAAAATTCAGGATAGTTTTACGTTTGGTTTTTGTAACATGCAGATTGATAAGTGCTGGTATAAATTTATTATTCGACTCACCTGATATTGAGCTATCAAAATGTGAAATTCTTTCGCTTCAATCGACTTGATTGCACCAATGGGAGTTTTGATTTCGAGTCTGATTGTGGAATATTGAACTTGATTGAATGTACCCGGTAGCTAGCTGGCGCGCTCATTAATCTAGCTAATTTAGCAGGGATCTTGGAGCGTCGAGCCGAAACGTAACCGTGGCGTCTCGGGTCTCTCGCGCGGGCCCGAAGCGGCCCCGATCGGGAGCGCTCGAGCATACTTTGGGCAATTGGCCGTGGGCAGAGGTCGGGAAGAGGAAATCGAGAGATGCATTCCTCTGCTTAGACTCCTTCATCACATCTTGGACTTACTCTTCGGTCCAGCAGTATCTCCACGTGTGGTCTATGAAAAGAACATGTGATGCACAGTTTGGTTGAAAGGTCCATGGTCGATGTTGAGGCCAGGCTATGTTTGAGCTGAACAGAGTCGGGGAAAATCCAGGTTTTGTAGCACACCAAGTTGAACAAAGCCAGAGTTTTCATCAGATTTCTTTGCTTTAAAAAAGTTTAGTATCATTGGTGTAATAATCCCGGGGGGATTGGGGATATATCCCCCACTTTTTTTAGAGGGGGGGATGGCGTGTACAAATATCCCCCCACACTTTTTAAGGAAGAAATGATATTTGAATTAATCAGTTAATAAAATTCTAATAATCTGTCGTAAACAAACCATCATATTTAGAATTTCTATTTGAAAATGCGATTTAAAACCAGAAAAGCGCTTATTTTTTGCTTGCTCGCTTCGCTCGCACATCATATTTTAGAATTTTTCGTTTGAAAATGCGATTGAAAACCAGAAAAGTGGTTATTTTATGCTATTTTTGGCTCGCTCCTCCTCGCTTCGCTCGCTCATCATATAGAATTTCCATTTGAAAATGCAATCGAAAAACCAGAAAAGTGGTAATTTTTGGTTTTGATATATCCCCCCTACTTTTTGGAGAGGGGGGATGGCGTGTACAAATATCCCCCCCCCCCCCACTTTTTAAGGAAGAAATGATATTTGAATTAATCAGTTAATAAAATTTTTAACAATCTGTCATAAACAACCATCATATTTTAGAATTTCTATTTGAAAATGCGATTTGAAACCAGAAAAGCGCTTATTTTTGGATCGCTCGCACATCATGTTTTAGAATTTTCGTTTGAAAATGCGATTGAAAACCAGAAAAGTGGTTGTTTTGGGCTCGCTCGCTCATCATATAGAATTTCCATTTGAAAATGCGATTGAAAACCAGAAAAGTGGTAATTTTTGGTTTGCTCGCTTTGCTCGCTCGCAAGATAAAAATTAAAATGTGTGTAAGGGGGTCTGTGCATGTGGGTGAGGGCATGTGTTTATACTTAAGTGTGAGTTCAACAGAAAAAAAAATCGGCAAAAAAGTCGATCATCCCCCCCACTCCTCAAAGTGGATTTACGCCGGTGTTAGTATGATATAATGCAAGATTCCAGCAAAAAGAAAAGAAAAAAAGGGGGGAGGGAAAAAAAGAAAACAAATATATATATATAGAGAGAGAGAGAGAAAGAGAGAGAGAGAGAGTGTTTACTACTGGGGAGGGGATCAGAAATAGGAGCAGGTTTGAGGTTCAGAATCTTTCTTCTTCGGAGCTTTAAGGGGTATAACATTACAGGAAGAGTTCTACCGTTACTTCTAGAAGGAAGGGTATAAATTATAGAAAGATGCTTGCTATTTCTGGAGAATAATGTTATTCTCTGGCAGAGAAAAAATAATAATGTTTTTTTCCAGGGCTACTTTTGAGCCCACCTGCCCGAATTTCTACATTGTATTACAATTTACATTGGACCCTGTGAGAATTTCAGGGGCTTTTTTTTAGTTTTCCAGGGCTCTTTTTGGCGTTCCGGGGGCGAAATCGCCCCGAGCCCCCGTGTATTTTTTCCCTGTTCTCTGGTGTTAAAAAAGAATTGGGTATACATGTACATCATTTTCCCCAATCAGTCAACTCTTTAAGTTCATTGGGAAAAGTGCAGTATAAGTAATAATATGATGATGATGATAATAATAATAATGATAATTTGGCAAGACCATTTATCTACATTTGTCACTCTCCACCCAGGTGTAGTAAATGGGTACCCGGTAGGAAGAAATTCCTTGAATGCTCGAGCGCCTGATCAGGGTAGCCGTGCTAAAGCCGGGGTAATGATATACAGCACTTAGAAACATTTGTATTAAGCGTTATATAAATGTTGCATATTATTATTATTATTATTATTATTATTATTATTATTATTATTATAATAATTAATAATAATAATAATAATAATAATATTAATAATAATTATAATAATAATAAATGCTGGTATGGTATTTAGATAATGAATGAGTAATGAAGGCCAGGGCTCACCTGGGTGCAAAAAAATCAGAAATAATTCCATAAAGATATTCAGTTTTCGGTCGGGGGGGGGGGGTCTTTTTTTAGCAAACTCTAGACCCATCAAATGAATTGGAATTCAATATGAGTGCTTGGCTTCCCAAAGTAGTGCTGTCAAGTCTGTAATAATTGATAGTGATAACATGCCACTTAGTACTCGCATTGTTTACACAGTAATCGCTTGCTCTGTCAATTGACAATGAGTTTACCATAGGACTTCTATTGACTGTAGTCTGCTCAAGTAAATGCTATAGTGGTATTGATGGTGGTGGTAGGATGGGGGGGGGGGGGGGGGGTGAAGCCAGAAGATGATGTTGGAGTTTTAGATGAAAGAAGAGGGTTATAATTATACCTTGACTGGAGAACTATCCACTGGACAATTAGTCCCTGGGCAACTACCCAATGAGGACAATTTACCTCCTAGATTTTTTTTCTGTCCTAGGATCATAAAGAAAGAACTGGATGAGGATTAAGTTACCCCCAAATATGGATAATTTATGCTCACCCAGCTAGTAAAATATCTGGGGCTCATCTGTACATGTTTACTGTGGGATAACTGTCCCCATATAAAACCATATGGGATCCAGATGGGCTTTCCCAAATAGAGCTTGTCATGGGCCCCATACATGTACGAGTTCCATGTGAACCGTTGGTGGAGGGAATCATCACCTTGTGTGCTACTTACCTCATGGGGTCATGATTTTACCTGCTATTGGGTCACAATTGACATCAGTGTGTTGATTTTGGGTGGGTTCTGTGCGGAAGGGTCCATTTGCCCCATATAAAAAATAACTTGAGGGACCCAGATGGGGTCCCACAGTGCAAAACATATATGGGTCCCATCATCCCATGTGGGAAAAAGTAGGGCCCCATGAAATATAATACAGATGCTGCCCGTATGCCTGCCTAGTTGTTACTAGATTAACCCATGGGGGCCTCAGATATTCTGCTAGCTGGGAAAATATGTTGCTTTAAGTTGAGTAAGATTGTTCAAATCCATAAGAATTAGAGGTGTTGTGGATCAGTGGATAAGCCTCTGGACTTTGAACCACAGGGTCCTGGGTTCAAATCCCACCGCAGCACTCGTGTCCTTTGGCAAGACGTATCTACATTTGTCACTCTCCACCCAGGTGTAGTAAATGGGTACCCGGTAGGAAGAAATTCCTTGAATGCTCGAGCGCCTGATCAGGGTAGCCGTGCTAAAGCCGGCGTAATGATATGCAGCGCTTAGAAACATTTGTATTAAGCACTATATAAATGTTGCATATTATTATTATTATTCTTGTGTGATGTGCAGTTTTGGAAAATTTGGGTAGCGTAGTGGTTATGAACTACTGATTTTCTTGAGGTCCTCTTTGGGATAAATGTAGCTTTTGAACTGATAATCTATGATGCCCCCCTCCCCCTCCCCCTCCCCCTATCCATCCCCTCCCCCATCTCCCAAGCCTTCCCCATTCTCCACTCTCCAGCTGTCAGAGCTTTTTCTGACTTTGGACTATGCTTCTAGAACCAGGAACTATTCAGGCTATTAAACAAATGGCAGTTTTTTATGATTATGTCAACAAGTTTAAATGTCATATGTGTGTATTCATTAGCTCTGCGTATTTATGAGTTTTGTATTTGTTGACTTAAATTATCTTCTATCATATGTTGACTTTATAATTTATTACATGATTTGAGATACCACAAGTTTATAAGATACATGTCCTTGTAGGTGTGTGCTTACTTCCAGCTCACTCTTAATTTCTGCAGGATAGACACAAAGCAGGAGAGTGCAGATATTACAGGTCTTGCAGAAAGAAAGATTCAGACATGTCTTTAGGGTAGTTTTTCATCTGTTCATTTTTCACCTTGTAAGTCCTTCCTGTACAGAAATATTTGCAGTTTTGGTCATGAGGAAATTGTATGTTTTATTGGTTGATAGTACTTGGTATGGTAAATCATATTTTTTTGTCTCTTGTCAAGTCTTGTGGTTTAACTTAAGGTAATTCATCAATGAATATGTAATCATTGAAGACTTGTAAAAAAAAAAGATGTTTTGAATGTGAGTTTGAAAAAGTGGACTTCTACTCTCTTAAATGTTTTATTATATTTTGTAAAGAAGTAAATCATTATCTCATTTTGATCAAGTACATTTAATATATTCTCTTGTTTTACTTGCTTTCACAGGAAATCCAGTGTTTTGATGGTCTCAAAGTAAAACTCATTTAAACAAATTTTGTGTACAGATATAACCATTATGGGTTGAGAGTTTCATTTGACGATATATAAACTAGACATGATTATGCGAAGGTGACTCTGCGAGCAGATCTTACAGGGAAACTCCAAAATGCATAAAATCAACAACAACAACAATGCACTGGGACCACAGCCGAGAATCCAAAGCCAGGGAAGGCAGCGGCTTTCACGCAGGAAACAGAGGATCATTCCAGACTCACAAGAACATTCTCCAGCCAGTTTGACCCCTGGTCAAAGGAGAGAAGGGAATTATGTTAAAACCTTGATGAAGAATAAGCCATTAGATGATACTGTCCCACTCCCACGGCTATCTTTTACCACCTCTGCATTGCTCATTGCCGCGCTAAGCATCGCGACATACTGGAACAGTTGCCATGGCGATTTTGTCTTTGATGACCTTGAGGCGATTATAAAGAACCAGGATGTGAGGCCGGAGACTCCGTTGTGGAACCTCTTCCAGCATGACTTCTGGGGGCAGGACATTGAGCTGAAGGAGAGTCATAAGTCTTACAGGCCTTTGACTGTTATCACTTTCAGGTAGGGGTCCCCAAATTATTTCATTTTCCCTAGAATAGAGTCATGCATCACTGGAGGAACCAGGGGCGGCGCCAGGGTATTTTGATAGGGGGGGGGGACAAGATGACCCATAGGTCAATTTATTGACGTTTTAGATGAAGGAATAGGGGGGTACATGTATATTGTCTCTTTTCCCACCCTCTTCTTTCTTCTTCCTCCTCTTTTTTCTTCTTTTTTCTTCTTTTTTCTCCTCTTTTTTCTTTTTTTTATCACTTGAAAAATCATAGGGGGGCATTTGCCCCCCTGCCCCCCCTGTAGCGTCGTCCCCAGGGGGAACCATTGCCCTCAGACAACTTTCAGCAATGAAGTGTACAGACCTCTCAACCATTCTGAATTTGGAGGAAAGAATCTGAATTTTCACTATTCCAAGCTCTTGTTTCGATATGATTGCACTATTTTTCCTAATAAATTTACTACACGTTCCTATGAAAAATGCTGTTTCTTTCCTAATTTTGAGCAAAATCATCCCTACTTTTCAGTCAGAAAGGTTGGGAGGTGTAAGTTTATGACATTTATTGTCCTTCAGGATAGTTTTCCTGGGTTTATGTCCAGGGGATGATAGTTTGGGGGCAGTTATTCTAGCATTCTGTTTCATAATATTCAGTCTAACATTTACAGGCATGACCAATGTACATGTATATGTATATTATTTATTTGTAATTTCTTTCAATTCATATCTTTAAAGATTGAACTACTACTTTGCTGGAGGTTTGCATCCATGGGGCTTCCATTTCGTGAACATACTCCTCCATGCAGTAGTGAGTGTACTAGTACTGCCTGTCTCCTCCGCACTGCTTGCATTGCAGGCAGATGCTGGAAAAAGGGGGGATGAGGGGTTCCTAGAATGTCCAAGAGCCAGCTTCTTGTGTGCAATACTTTTTGCTGTTCATCCGATACATACTGAGAATGTGAGTATTGCTTTAATTCTAGAGATTTAAATATATAGAGAGAGACTAGAGAGAGAGAGAGAGAGAGAGAGAGAGAGAGTAGGTGCTGCATGGTTTCAGCATATCTATTTTGTGGGAGGGGTGTGGGGTGAGGAGAGGGGTCTCGAGGGGTACCTGACTATTACGCCATGATGAACTCCTTCCACTGTATCTTGAGCATTTTCCTCTTTTGGACCAACCTGGGTCCCATTTCATAAAACTTGTTATCAATAACAAATTGCAATAATTGTCTAAGCTACTGAAATCCTTGCATCTGATTGGCTGAGAAGAAATTTGTCGTAGAAATGTGGCAGTTGTTACTGATAACAAGTTTTATGAAACGGGGCCCAGATTGCATTCTTTCTCCCCCATATATTTCCATGTGAAGATAAAAAGACTTATTGCTACAAAATCTAAAAGCAAAGAATCTCTTGATTTTTTTTCTTTTCATTGTGTTTAATTGGGGCTTGTTTATATTACATTTTGGCTTTTTAGTAAAAAAGAATATGAAAATGCAATTACTTTGATTCCTTGACATTACTCATGTAATCACTTTGACATTTATACATGTACTTCCTTGAAAGCAGTTAGAGTGGAGAGCAAATAAACCCCCCAAATTTGCTGATTGTGTGATAAGATTCAGTTCAATGATTATGCTCCATGTGGAGTCCTGGTACCATTATGCAAAATCGTAAGGTAATATCGAACAAGGAATCTGAACTGTACAAATGTAGAAGAGTGTATTATCCCATTAAAGTCATTTTATAGAATGTGCATTAAAACTTGGTTATCAGAAAGACTTGGAGTTTTTATTTGCATGTATGGAAGAACTAATATAACAATCTAGTCACACACCAGATGGTGTGATTATGTATGATGTTCTGTTCTTGCGCTGAGCTCCTCAAATATTACTATAATACACACATACAACATCCATCATACCTGAATGCATATTTGCTTTTGAAATCATTATTTTCACTGACTGATATTCTGTTATACCAATCGAGCTGTTATTTTTAAAAATCTTTTGTTTACTAAGTATATTATTTTCATTATTGTAACAGGTTGCCGGTATAGTGGGGCGAGCAGATCTTTTGTGTGCCATGTTTTTCTTCATGTCTTTCTTGGTTTATAGAACTGCTTGCGAAATTGGTAAATATCTTTTCTCAGTCTTGATGTAATTTAACAGGTATGTTTAAAGATGAATCATTGTGAGATGAATGCTTTGGGAATAGAATATTTACGTATTCTTTTTTTTCGTGGAGATTCTAACTTAATGAATAAGATTTTTATTTTTGTGATATAAAGGAATACTTTTTTAACCATTTTGCAGCCCCTACATGTTAGTTGTCACTTTACACATAAAACAATACCTTAGGAGTTTGGACTGCAGAAATGGTTAAGTTTGTACGTTGCAAGCGTAATATTTATCCTTTGGCAAGATATGAATCTGCATTTGCCACTCTCCACCCGGGTGTGAAGTGGGTACCCGATAGGATGTGAAAGTCATTGTGGTATGTTTAGCATTGTGAGCATCTGCTAAAGGTGCCTGGCTGGACTGCTCCTCAGGGAGTGGAGAAGGTGCATACATTGTGTGCAGGCAAGCCTGAATCCGTTGACCGGGATGATAATATTTCTGTTAAGTGCTTAGAGACATTTGAGATGTAGGCACTATAAAAATCCAGAATGTTATTTTGATATTGTTCCTGTTATTGTTTTATTTATATCTTTTTTGTGTACTAAGAGCCAGAAATTGCACTATCTTGACATTTGCATAGAGTTAAAATCATTCAAGATATCACCAGACAAGTTATCAGATCTTTTCAACCATGTATTAACAGTTGAAATGATTACGGCTTTCTTCTTCTTCTTCATCTTCTTCTCCTCCTCCTCCTCCTCCTCCTCCTCCTCCTCCTCCTCCTCCTCCTCCTCCTCCTCCTCCTCCTCCTCCTCCTCCTCCTCCTCCTCTTCGTCTTCTTCGTCTTCTTCATGTTTATTGGCAATTAGTCATATTTGACTATTGTCCCCAATAACTTTACCTTTTCTCTCTCTCTCTGTTAATAATGAATATTATTTGTTTACTTTCTATCTTATCAGATTCATCTTGCCTCGATTCCAGCCTTTCGTATTCATTTCTTCATCTCATTCTGAGTATGGTATTATGTGCTGTGGCCATGCTGTGCAAAGAACAAGGCATAACAGTTATAGTAAGTAAACTTAGTAATATTATTTGTTGGCATTACCTGTGCCTGGGAGGCAAAAAGCGAACTGAATCACTGTAACCCTTGGGTCTCTCCTCCCGATATGACTGATTGGGGCTGTGCAGGTGGACCACTACACCAGGGTTTCCCCCTACTTTTATACGAATAGTGCAGTCAGATCTTTAACATGCAAAAGTGGTGACTCTCCTCTACACGGGGCCTTCATTTCATGTCATGTCCGAGGAACAGAGTGTTTTCCATTGTAACATAGCCTGCGTCTATGAAACGGGAGGGGCATGTTAAAACACAACGTAAGCCAGGTTACAGTTTTATTCTGGTACAAATTGGGTGTCAATTTTAGCCATGATAATAATAATAATAATAGTGATGATGATGATGATAATAGTAAACTGTAGTAATGTTTTTAACTTGTAAAGGGTTCTCAATGTGCTTTATAATTGACAATCGTATTCTAACAATAATTGACAAATTACAACTACTTAGCCAGTGGTTAGGCAAGTTAATCTGTTTAATTTGTTTTACAAATCTCTTTCAAGATCTTTTGTGTCCATTCTATTAACCCATTTTTATTTGGCACCGTAAAAAAATTAGGGATATACTTTTAGTTTAACAAAATTTGATTTGTAGAATATTTCAGTATCAAATTAGCAATGCTCAATATCTAGAGTTTTACAATGTGGTGCCATATTTTTGGGATGGTACAGTTATTTGCATTTTAAATGGAGTAGGATAGCTTCTGTAGTGTTGGAAACATGAAAATGGTTGTCATAAATATATTCTATTTTGTTTGCATACTGTATGTTGTTGAAATCTTATTGATTTTCACGTAACATGATATATGCTGTGCAAATTATAATAAAAATAATAATAATAATATGTAACATTTATATTGCGCTTAATACATTGTTTCTAAGCGCATGAGAAAAAGAGAGCAAAAGAGAAAAAAGTGGAAGAACACATATAAAATACATTAACTAAGAAGAGGATTGCCTAATAAGATGAGTTTTAAGAAGTGTTTTCAATGAGTCTATAGTGGAGGCTCACAAATGTAGATGGGAAGATTGTTCCAGAGTTTTGGGGCTTGGGAAGAAAAGGCACGATCACCATAACGGGTCATGGTACGGGGTCCAGGTGATAGTTGCAGGTGGGCAATAGAAGCAGAACGGAGACGTTGAGTTGCTGAAGAAGATGATGAACGGAGAGAAATGAGATCATGAAGATAGGATGGAGCTAGACCGTGAATGATTATCTTGTGCAGCATTCGATATCATTGTCTCTCTTCTTTTCTTATCATCCCCCTCCTGCAGGGAATTTGCAGTGTTTATGACATCATCATAAACTGTGGCATAGATCCAGTATCTGCACTCTGTTCCACCTACACAACTCTGAAGCGCCACCGTGTGTTGCCGTCCATGCAGCTTGCCCTCCAATCCCCAGAACTACGATGGCTCAGAAGATTATTGCTCAGACAGTCTGTTCTTATCATCTCAGCCACTATTCTTCTACTCACCAGGTATTCTACGTCTACATACAACACCAATAAAGGCTTGTGCACATGTGAGAAGTGGAAACCCCCCCCCCCCCCCCCCCCCCACCCCACTGTTAACCCCACATTTTTGTCTCGCCCACCGGAGGTGAAGGCGAGACTAAGGGATCCAAATGTCGTCCGTCCGTCGTCCGTCCGTCGTCCGTCCGTCGTCCGTCCGTCGTCCGTCCGTCGTCCGTCCGTCCGTCCGTCCGTCCGTCCGTCACAAACGTTATGAAAGATAACTTGGCAACCGTGACTCACTTTTCAACCAAACTTGGGTTGTAGATGCACTAAGGGGACCTGCATGTTATGGTCCAGTCAGAGGTCACATGGTAAGGTCAAAGGTCATTTCAGGTCAAACGTTAAAGTTTACGTGCAAGACTCTCTTATGACACAAAACTCTGCAACCGTGACTCACTTTTCAACCAAACTTGGGTTGTAGATGCCCTAAGCGGACCTGCATGTTATGCTCTAGTCAGAGGTCACAGGTAAGGTCAAAGGTCATTTTAGGTCAAACGTTAAAATTTACGTGCAAGACTCTCTTATGACACAAAACTCTGCAACTGTGTGACACCGTTCAATCAAACTTGGGTTGTAGATGCACTAAGGGGACCTGCATCTTATTGTCCAGTCAGAGGTCACATGGTAAGGTCAAAGGTCATTTCAGGTCAAATGTTAAAGTTGACGTGCAAGACTCTCTTATCACACATAACTTTGCAACCGTGACTCACTTTTCAACCAAACTTGGGTTGTAGATGCACTGAGGGGACCTGCATGTTATGGTCCAGTCAGAGGTCACATGGTAAGGTCAAAGGTCATTTCAGGTCAAACGTTGAAGTTTACGTGCAAGACTCTCTTATGACTCAAAACTCTGCAACCGTGTGACGCTTATCTATCAAACTTGGGTTGTCGATGCACTAAGGGGACCTGCATGTTATGGTCCAGTCATAGGTCACATGGTAAGGTCAAAGGTCATTTCAGGTCAAACATTAAAGTTTACGTGCAAGACTCTCTTATGACACAAAACTCTGCAACCGTGTGACACTTATCTATCAAACTTGGGTTGTAGATGCACTAAGGGGACCTGCATGTTATGGTCCAGTCAGAGGTCACATGGTCAGGTCAAAGGTCATTACAGGTCAAACGTTGAACGGTTAAAGTTTACGTGCAAGACTCTCTTATGACACAAAACTTTGCAACCGTGTCACACTTTTCAGTCAAACTTGGGTTGCAGATCACTAAGGGGAAGTGCATGTTATCATTCTGTTGGACTTCACATGATAAGGTGAAAGGTCATTGGAGGTCATATGTTACAGATGTTTTCAAATTCTTGAATTTGCTTTTCCTCTGTCATTTCTTGTATTTCAAACGTTAAAGTTTACCTGCAAGACTCTCTTATGACGCATAACTTGGCACATGTTGCTGCAATAGCAACCAAATTTGGGTGATAGATGCACTAGGGGTACATTCATGCTATTGTGCTGTCAGGTCACATGGTAAGGTGAAAGGTCATTTTAGGTCAAACTTTACGACCTGCAAGACTTTCTTGTGACATCAAACTTGGTTAGGGCAAGGGATGTACTTGGGGAAACTTTCGTGTTATTTAGCCACGGGTGGGCGAGACACAATCTTCCTATTGGCTTGTTTAGGGTGTACAAATCAATGGGATATGAGGTGGCCAAAAAAAAAAAAAAAAACGCAGGCAAAATTCTTTTTAATTAATGCTTTCAGATCCTTTTTACCTCATGGCGGGAAGTGGACCAATCAAATTTTTATAAAGTTAGTGCAGAATATGACATAACAAGTTAGCACATCGTTTGCAAAAACTGTCTTTTATTTGAGCTTTGATGAATTTATGATCATTCATTATCACAAGTGGCACAGCTTACTGTGTCATATGTGAATACTAAAAATAATTGCGGGGTTTGCTGCTGGATATCTGAATCAGCCTTAAGGCTTGTTCAGATGTGAGGCGACAAATCCCCGCAACATTTTTAGTGTTCAGAAATGGCGCGACAAACCACCCCACTTATGTTAATGATTAACACGTCATCTCTCCAAGAAAAGAGAGTTTTGCCAAAAGTTACGCAGACACACACATGACAACATATTTTTTGCTAACTTTTTAAGAATTTTATTGGTTCACAGCTATTTGCAGCCAGGCGACAAAAAAAAAAAAGATATCTCCTGCCTCAGCACCATATTTTTTGTCGCCTCATACCCCATTGACTTGTACACTAAAAATATTGTGAGGACTTGTGGGGATTTGTCATCTCATATCTGAACAAACCTTTAATGCACACTCTCAGGTATCACACAGTAGTTCCACAGGCAGATGCTCTACATAGTGAGCCAACTTGCTTACTCAAATCAAACAGAAATCTTTACACAGAGACAGTTATTTATCATTAATATTGTTTGTTTTCTTATTCTTTTGACTTGATTTTGTTTAATTATTTGTTTCATTTAACCGGTTGAATTCAATTAATTTGTTACGTTTGATTTTATTTCCTTTGATGAATATTTCTCTTGTTTTGGGTAGATTTTTCATCATGGGTACTGGGGCTCCAACCTTTCAACAAGTTGACAATCCTGCCTCTTTTGTTGATAATATCTGGATAAGGGTGAGCATCAAAAGTAATCAATGATAAAGTAATTGATAGTTTGCCAGTTTTACAGCTTGCACATAGTCAGTTCATTTCCATTTGCTACATTTAGTGAACCATGAAACATAAGATTATCTTCTAATATCAGTCAAACTTCATTTTTCTGTGGAGAAATTTGCATCCGCAAACCCATGCACTTTTCTGGCCATTTTATTTTCATCTAATTTTTGTTAAATGAGCTGTATTTTCTGCTCTCATGTTTGGAGTATGCATTACTGAAGGTACCATGTTCTAGAACCTAAAGAGTATTGATTTCTCAAAATTCTCATCATCCTGTTTTTTTATTTAATGCAGTGGCCATAAAAGTTTATTCTGTGCTAATGAAATGTGAAAGGAAAATGCACAGTGGGGTGGGTGAGGACTTGTGAGTGGTTTGATGTTACCTTTCTTTCTATATGTTTTAGGTCTTTTTAAATTCTGTACTTAAATTGATTGGACTGTTAGCATGAACATCATTATCTCATTTGAAACAGATAATCAACTACAACTATATTTACTCCCTGAATGCTTGGCTTCTGCTCTCCCCATGGTGGCTGTGTTTTGATTGGTCCATGGGTTGTATTCCTGTCATACAAACACCCCTTGATCCAAGAGTGGTTGCACCCATTGTCTTCTGGATCATATTGGGTTTCCTTGTCTGCTGTTGTCTGTGTGGATCAGACCATTATGAAAGAAGGTGAGTCTTGATAACTTTATTCATGAAAAATTATTGTTCATTGGATTTGTCAATGCAATAACTGAGACTTCAGTAGATCTGAGCTTCAATTCTTGTTATCAACTACAGTGGAAAGTACCCAGATGTTACTAAATTTGGCTCAACTTAGGAACCCACTATTCCTGTATCAAATGTGTGTGTATCATACTGTACTGTTTTGGCTTAACTAGATTGCAAAATTTTTTATTTATCTCAACTTTAATCACTTACAATGGATGACTCCTTAGAAACTGAATGACTGTCCCTCAGTTGAAGAAGTGTCATCTGGGTACTTCTTAGGGTGATAGTCGATAAAGGAGAATGAATTGACAGTCGCTGGTTGATATCCTCTGGAATATGAAACATCCTTAATCCCTGAAACATTGAAGCCTCGTGTCAAGAGTGGTATTGCAATTAGCTTGAGGCAGAAGAAAACCTAATGCAATTACTCAAACAAGAATAGAAATAAATGCCATTTCACAATCTATGAATCAAGCTCCCTTCTAAGTAGTAGACTTTTTAAAAAGTGTTTACATGAAAAGGGCTAAGTGAGATCAATCTAGCCCTTGAAAGTTTCAGAAAACTCTTGCCAGAATGATAAGAAGTGAATAAAACTTGCTTGCTGGAAACATCACTGTTACATAAGTGAATCCTAAATGACCTCAAGTTTACAAAAAAGTAATTTTTACACTGATAGATCAGTCGTTGATTTTCACTCTATTTTGCCTTTGAAAGGTCATCTGTTTGCTCTTTTTGGGGACAGTAGATGTGATCTATTTTCACTCATACTGTCAAATTTAATTGATTACATTATGGAGTTAAAGATTTATATACAAATCATTCACTTTTGAGCTCAATTACGACAATTTTACAAAGTTACAGAGTCCCTCGTAGAAAGTGTATTGTTTTCAGACAAATATATTAAGTTCTTCATTCATGTGCAGATTGCATTAGAAATTGCATTATTATTGTAACTTCCTTTAGGAGCATCATGGTGTAGTGGTTCTGACTCTCGTCTTTTAATCACGAAGTTGTGAGTTCAAATCCCACTCCAGGACGTTAATTTCCTTCAGCAAGAAATTCATCCATATTGTGCTGCACTTGGCACAGGTGAAGTAAATGGGGACCTGGCAGGAATTCATTCCTTGAAATGCAGAGCACTTGACAGCTGCTCTGCTAAAGCCAGGGTATTTATGCTGCATTATAGTTGAGCACTTAGAGACTTCTGATAAAGTAAGTGTTAGGCGCTATAAGTATAGGCAAGTATAGGCAAGTATAATTATTTTTATTAGTTGTTCCTTGTTCTCAATCTTCCCAGACTTCTGACCATTTCCTTGTCTTCAATGATCATTCCTTTCCTGCCGGCATCCAACCTCTTCTTCACCGTAGGGTTTGTCATCGCTGAAAGAGTGCTCTACTTACCAAGTCTGGGCTTCTGTTTACTGGTCGTCATGGGAATTAGACATCTTTGTTGTGATGGGTCTGCTCTTATGAAGAGAGTGAGTTGGGAGCATAAAAATAGTTTCACAAGTAGATGTAGTTTTGACCATTCTGTTGATTTTGCTTGACATTTTTTCCTCATTCTTGCATAGTAGATTTGAATGATTCATCTTATACCACTGAATTAATGCACTATTGCATTGGAACACATGTCTGTACGTTTGGAGCATATGAAGCAAGTTTGAATTTAAGTGGAGCAACTGCCTAGATAGACCCCAAAATATAGTATCAAGCTGTCTTGATATCATATTTCATCCTTATGAAAGCTAAATCGGTATGTTTATTTCATGAGTTATTCATTTTGTAAAATGAATTGTATAGATATTTACGAATAATAAAAATGCTCTTCTTGATTTACTATTTCAGACCATGCAGGCTCTCCTCTTCACCATTGTTATCTGTCACATGACCCGTTGTTACCATAGAAACAGTGAATGGTTGACGGAGAGGGGACTCTACCGATCAGGCCTCAAGGTGTGTCCAGGAAATGCAAAGGTAAGAAAAGAAGTTAGAAATGTACTTTCTAGTGTAAATTTACAGCTTTGTCATCTTACTCAGAATGTGCTAAGCTGTGGTATGATACTTAAACCAGAGGGGTGTAACATAAAGAGATACAATCAATCTTACAATAAATTGTAACTCTTTAGTACATGGTTTGCCATAGACTTACAATTGATATCAATCGTAAGATTGATTGTATTTTTGATGTTACAGAGCCCTGGACCGGTATTTTCTAAGAAAACTAGATTTTTGATAGATTTTACCACTTATTGTATACACCCTTAAAGGCTTGTTCAGGTATGACGCGACAAATCTCCGCAACATTTTTAGTGTTCAGATATGGTGCGACAAACCACCCCACTTATGTTAATGAACGTGCATCAGAAAGAGAGTTTTTGTCAAAAGTTGCGCTGACATGCTCATAACAACATATTTTGTGCTCACTTTTTAGGAATTTGATTGGTCCACAGCTTTTTGCAGTCAGGTGACAAAATATAATGTCTCCTGCCTCGACGCATAGACTTGTAACTAAAAATGTTGCAGGGATTTGTTGCTTCATATCTGAACAATCCTTAAAGGTAGAATAGCTTTGGTGATGATTATGAAGATCTGTTTGTTTTCTTTGTTTTGACAGGTTCATTATAATATTGGTAAAAGTGCAGCTGATGCAGGCCTCACTGAAGAAGCTATTGCTGCATACAGAGAGGCAATGAGGTATGATTTCAAAGTTTTCATTGTATCTAGGTAGAAACATAATCTGAAGTTCTTGTAATGTCAAATAAATTCTTAAAGAATCAAAGGAAAGTCACACCCAATGTTAAAAGGAACAGATATTATAATGATTTCTGACATATGATTTTGGTGGAGAATGTGTAATAGCTCTGTTAAAACACAGGATAGGGTGGTTCAAATGAAGTCATAATGAGCTAGTAGTATTGACCGATGTACAGAATGGTAAGATGAATTAGTTGATGTGTGCAAATGTAAGTTGTGCTTTTCAGTGAATGTGATATCCAGTAAGTTTTCTCATACATGTAGGTTGTGTGTTTTATACTGGTCTGAGCAATTCTGCCCTAAAAGGAAGCGAGTGACCAAAGTGACATTTCCTGTAAAAGAGCCAAATATATCTGTCATTTACACTGAAGTCAGTGCAATTGCATGATGTCTTGCCTAACATATCTCTTCACATGATGTGTGTTCATGCATAAAATTTGGCCAGGAAAAAGAGCACACTAGTATAATATGAAAATATCAATAACTCAAATTTGGTTGATATGTCACTTGCTTCCTTTTGCCAAAGCAGGGCATGCTGAATGATGATAATGCAACATTGATGGAAACCACTTTCTCTTGAAATGCACATCCATATTGTCAATTCGTTCAGTGCATGATTCTTTCTTTCAAAGGTTACACCCTGATTGAGACCAGGCCTTGAATAATCTTGGTAAAATCTTATGGTTCTCTCTTCCAAAGGTTACACAGTGACTATGACCATGCCCCGTATAATCTTGGTAAAATCTTATGGTTCTTTCTTCCAAAGGTTACACCCTGATTATGACCAGGCCTTGAATAATCTTGGTAACATCTTACGATTGTGTCTTCCGAAGGTTACACCCTGACTGTAACCAGGCCTTGAATAATCTTAGTAACATCTTAAGATTCTTATTTCAAAAGGTTATACCCAGAATATGACCAGGCCTTGAATAATCTTGGTAACATCTTAGGAATTTTTCTTTCAAAGGTTACACCCTGCTTGTGACCAGGCATTGAATAATCTGTGTAACATCTTATGATTCTTTCTTCCTAAGGTTATACCCTGACTATGACCAGGCCTTGAATAATCTTTGTAACATCTTAAGATTCTTTTTTCAAAAGGTTTCACCCTGACTATGACCAGGCCTTGAATAATCTTGATAACATGGTACGATTCTTTCCTCCAAAGGTTTCACCCTGACTATGACCAGGCCTTGAATAATCTTGGTAACATCTTACGATTCTTTCCTCCAAAGGCTTCACCCTGACTATGACCAGGCCTTGAATAATCTTGGTAACATCTTACGAGACTTGAATCAGACAGAGGAGGCAGAGATGCTCATCTCAAAAGCTGTTAAAATCAGGTAAACATTCTTGCTTAGGAAAAGGTCCACATAGAAATCCTGTCTAACTCAGATACCTTCTGCAGAGTTTTATGTTGTTTTAAAAAAATTCTTCAGTATTTATAACAAAGTGTTAATTCTAATGATGCTGGGCTTTTGTTATGCCTGCGCCCACCGTAGGTGGTGCTGGAGGCATTATGTTTTCGGGTCGTCCGTCCCGTTCTCGTTCTCGCGATAACTTAAAAACCGTTTGATGGATCAACTTCAAACTTGGCTCGTGTATGCATATGGGAGGGACATTGATCTGATTAGATTTTGGGGTCTCAAGGTCAAAGGTCATAGGGGTCATTATATACATAGAAATAGTTCATTTTCGCCAAAGCTGCACAACCATTTGACAGATCAACTTCATACTTGGCTCATGTATGCATATGGAAGGGATAATGATCTGATTAAATTTTGGGGTCTCAAGGTCAGAGGTCAAAGGTCATAGAGGTCATTATGTACATGAAACTTGCTTGTTCTTGCGATAAATCAACAACTCTGTGATGGTTCAACTTCAAATGTAGCTCAAGTATGCATATGGGAGGGACAATGATCTGATTAGATTTTGGGGTCTCAAGGTCGAAGGTCAAGGTCAAAGGTGTCACTGTATTAATGAAAATGAATCAACATGAATGTGCCATATATTTCTGATCTGGCAATGGCGGAGGCATAAATTTCGACCATGTGCGGTCGAGGATTCATCTAGTTTGGTTTGTTTTTTGTACTTTTTTAGCTGATTATCTTCATATAGTTGTATACAATTTCATTCTTAGTCAGTTGGTGACCCTTTAATTTTTCTTGTTTCCATGATATCACCCATTTACATTCACCTTAAGAATTCCCAAGTTGTTTAAAATCAAAGCCAGCTTTCCTAATGTACTCCATACTTTTGTCATATGATTGGACCTTGTTTAAACTTATAAAACTATTATTAACAATGCTGAGTGGATATGACCATTGCTTTGTATGACTTTTATGAACTATATTTCCCTCAGGCCGACCTTTGCAGCGGCGTGGATGAATCTTGGCATTGTCCAAGCAGCCTTAAAGAAGCATGCAGAAGCTGAGGCCAGCTATCTGACAGCTCTGAAACATCGTAAGAACTATCCAGACTGCTACTTCAACTTGGGAAACTTGGTAAGAATATGAGTGATATCATTAGTCATTTCAATGAGTGTGGGAAAAAATGGACTTAGTACTACTACTACTGATAATAGCAACATTTATCAGGTGCAACATATCCATATCTTTAGGTGCTCAAGGCACATACAAAATAATTTCAATCGAATACTAAGAAAGAAATCAACATACATGAGGTTAAAGAAGTAAAAGTTGACCCCAGTTTAGAACAAGGAACTTTAACACTATGCAGCATTAAGCATTAGGTAAGTTTGAAGCCTGATACTAGTATGCCATAGACTCTTAATACTCTAGATGCAGAAGCTATCACAATTTTTTTAGAAGGGTCTGTTTGTTCCATGCACATTTTCTTTTAAACCCTGTAAACTTAGAATTAACAAAAGTTTCTCTGCCTTTTGTAAGTTTGTCATTTCAAGAGATGGAAATGATATGTATCATGAATGTGGTTTAGATATTATTCAGTAATTTAAAACTGTTTTGATTATTTTCATGAGTTTGCCAGTGATGAATATTATGTAAAATATCCATTAGATCTTAGTTGATATTTGATTTACTGACTGCTGGAGCTTTTGAAAGAGATTGTAAATTTTTTTAAACTTGAATACATCTATGTGATTTTATTACTTTATTTTTGCTGTATTTTGATACAGCAAACTTTCCTGACTTTAACCAGTGATCTAATATGCATGATGCATTAATACAGCTAACTGAAACTGCTTTTACTACTAATGAAAGAAACCCATGTGAACCTAGCTCTATGACCAACAATTTCTTGCTGTCTGATATAACAAAGGAGGAATTCAGATAATTATGTGAAATTGATTTATTGAACGATAAATGTATCAATATGATCAAATATTCATGGGGTGTGCTTTTTTTTAATTTTATTTTTTATTAATTTTTTTTTGGGGGGGGGAGGGAGTGAGTTTAATGTCAATCTCTTTGCATGCCATATAGACAATACAGATACAAGTGAATAATACACAAGAGAGATTTTAACTGCACGAAGATGTAAAAAATGCCTTAATTGACTCTGCTTGTAATTAAAACTATACTAATTTCTTGCACTATAGAAGCTCCCTCAATTGACCAAAGTGAACAATTTTCATCACATTAATCTGAAATTGCAATACCATGATAATAGATCACAGAGAATAATAAGTAACATCATTGCTCCTGGCCTGAATGCACTGTTCAAAGTACTTAGTGCTGGGCAACACTGACCAGACACTATCTGCTTCGAAAGCATACCATTTTGTTTTTTTGTTGATCAGAGAAAGAAATAACTGTGTCTGCCTGAAATTGTCAATACATCATGATTTTTATATACAGAGACTCCAACCCCAAGCACCTCTTAAACAGGAGATTCTCCTGCCGAGACCCCCTAGCAAACAGGAGACTCTGACTCAATGTGCACGTAGCCCACTTCACCGGCGCAAAGCACAAAATTCTTTGTGGCCAGAGGCCACTTTTAGGGTTATAGAAGCTCTCTGGTGCTGTCGTAGGCTTGCTTTTGAACATATGACAACACTAAATGAGGTAAAATCCAATGATTCAGATCTGGAGTCAGTTGGAGTCTCTGTATATATGTTGTGATAATAATAGTGAAAATATTAACAGAGCATGAATGCACTATTCACAGTACTTAGTACAAGGTAACACAGACCAGGCTCTGTCTGCATGGCTGAATGCTACGTCACTGCTTAACACACACGCTGAAGCCTGGAGTAACACTCTACTACTGCTTGATAATCTAGGTGAGAATTAATTGCAGAATGTCTAGAATGTCTAGAAATCCACTCCATTTATTTCTCTGTCTCATGGGATAAGGTTAACTACTAGTAACTCTGCTGTTTTACTGCAGTTTTCAAAGCTAATCAAATTCTGTTTTAACCCATAGCAGTACAAAGCTTTCTTGAGGTCTAAATTAATCATCTTCAGTTCTCAGATTGGCAATACAAATTATTTTATTCCATGTTTAAATAGCTTGAAAAAAAAAAATATGGATATAACATAAACCAAAATGAAATATAATTGTAAAATTGAATCAGAAATTGCCATTTTGAACACAGAAATAGTGATTATATATTATTCACTGTATTGCCAATTTAAAGAGTTTAATGATTAGTTACACTTAAACTGCTCTAATTCGAGAACGCCACACCATACAGCGATGGGAATAGGCTCAAATTTGTCAGTGGATTTTTCTCTTTCTGCCCATGTATGATATGTACTGCCCAACATTCTGGACCAACAGATACTGCAAAAGCATCTCCTAAAGGTGAAACTGTACCTCTATGGGTTAATATTTGATGATTATTTTCCTTCACATAATCCATGTCGATTTTACAACTATTTCTCTATCTGACCTCAGTGCTATTCTTCCATCTTTACATTGATTTCTTCCTTCTAACTGTGCTTAAAGGGAAAGTCCACCCTAGAAGTTTCACTCTTTCAATAAAAGGAGATCAATTTGAACAGCATTTAAAAAAAGAAATGAGCAAAATTGGTCAAAGAATAAGAAAATTACTCTCGTTACATATTCTAGTAAATAACTCTCGGCTCTGCAAATTGGCAAGACTGATGACAGCATATGCGAGCAGGTCTCCATTCACTTTGTACATGAAATTTCACATATTCTCAATTTTCTTGGAAGTTACACAATCATTTTCTTACCCCATAGTCAAAGTATGTTATGTAAAAATCAATTCTTCTGAACATACATTGACTTCGGGGGTCAGAAAATGTGTAACTTCAAGAAAATTGAGAAATGTGAAATTTCATGTACAAAGTGAATGGAGACCTGCTCGCATATGATGTCATCAGTGTTGCCAATTTGCAGAGCCGAGAGTAGTTAACTAGAAAATGTAAATGAGTGTAATTTTCTTATTCTTTGACCGATTTTGCTCATTTCTTTTTTAAAATGGTGTTCAAATTTATCTCCTTTTATTGAAACAGTGAAATTTCTAGGGTTGACTTACCCTTTAATTTAGCTGCTCAACACAAACCACTTCCATTTCTCCATACACTGCTGTAATATCACTTTCCCCTGTCTCCCCTACCAAAGTCACTTTGGAGATCATGCTTTGTAGTTTGCTTTTCATTATGCTTTGAGGTTACTTGAAGTTTAAAAAGGGTTAAGTCTGCTGTGAAAATAAGTTTATTGGAAGAGAAGCAGAAAAATGAAAGGAACATGACAATGAAAGTTGTCATGTTCTGACTAGAAATAAAAAAGTGATGTAACATGTATGTAAGCTCACCTCCCATTTGCTCAGTACTACTACTACAAAAAGAAGATCATTTTCCACACTCAAAGAAATTTTCAACCGCAAATGTGCCCTAAATATAATAATTGCATATGTTTGTATATACAACGTATGCATGGAAAATATATTCTGTCTTTAATATTACAAACAATGCAAGAAGATTTTATGGAATTTAATGCACAGGGCAAATGGAAGGTGAACTTGCATGTTTCCAATTTGTGTTTGATTGATCACAACTTCAAGAATTGATAACTTTCTTATTTTTTATCAGACTTTGCTCAAATTTTCGCTGTCCTGCTTATCTCATTTTTCGGCTTCTCTTCAAATACACTTATTTTCAGGGTGGACTTCCCCTTTAAGGCCTGCATGGTGCATGTATTGAACATGCGTATACAGTGAAACCTGTATATAAAGACTGCCTAAGGGAGACAAGAAATGCTGTCTTTATGATAATAAGGTGGTCTTTAACATGTTTCAATGGGGGAAAACTATTCATGGGGGAAACAAAAACTGTGGTCTTTCCATACAGATGGTTGCTAAAGCAGGTTTGACTGTAATGTGCAGCTGTGTGCATTTCTGTATCTAATGTCCATTCTCTTTTCAGTATTTATTCCTTCAATTCTGTCTTCCATTTGGACCTGCATGATGACTCTTGTGTATTTACAGTATTTAGTTAGCAGAGTGTGAGTACTTGTACTTCAATCTGTAATAATTTCTAGTGAAACCCTTGCTTGGTTCCAATAATTGATCTTAGAAGAAATGTGACCCTCCACCACAAAACGACCAATAAGTCAGAAATTTGTCATTTTTACATTTTAACATAAATGTAGTTTGCAAGCTTGGACTCTAAGCTTGTGAACGATATATTGTAGCTTCCTTGTCAAGATCACCTTAGAAATAACAGTGGAAATGAGAGCTTATCAGACAGGTTTAATAATCACCAAAATAAAAGAGAAAACACGATGCAAAGTGGAGTGACCATTCATGAGTGCCGTACTGGTGTCCTATTGTCTGCATTCTCACTTAACCCATAGAAGTACAGAGCTTTTTAGAGGTCTAAATTAATCATCTTCAATCCTCAAATTGGCAACAAATATTTTTTCCACTCTTACATAATTTGAAAAAAATAAATATAGATATAACATGAACCAAAATGAATTATGACTGCAAAATTTAAGTTGAAACTGCCAATTTGAACACGAAAATGGTGATTTTATTATATTCACTGCATTGCCAATTTGAAGAGTTTAATGATTAGTTACATTTAAACTCCTCTAATTCGAAAATGCAACAACATTCTGCACTGGGAATAGACTCAACACTTTCAGTGAATTTTTCTCTTTCTGCTCATATATAGTGTGTAATGCCCAGCATTCTGGATCAGCAGATACTGCCAAAGCGTCTCCTAAAGGAGACACTGTACCTCTGTGGGTTAAAGATTGAGTGAAACCCCAGGTATTGACCATGAAGGGATTATCAGATTAGGTTCAAACTTGAATAGTTTCAAAGGATATACATGACTGTATACTTCTCTCCTTTAGATTTTGAAAGCCACAGAATGAATAACTCTGAATTATCTACACATTTTAATGTGAAGGTTTTACCTAGCATGCTGGTATACCTGTATATCAAAAAATCCCCCCCCCCCCC
>CM057169.1:3326154-3513691 GCA_029962745.1 Echinometra lucunter | reverse complement strand
CCACTATTCTTCTTCTCACCAGGTATTCTCACTATGAACATGATGGACAAAGAAAGCGGACAAAATAAACAACCCCTCATTCTACCCTTCACAATGGTTCTGGTAGTCAAAAGAACATCCCTTCACTGCTATTATCTAAAATATGTGGAACAGGTGTAACGTGCATATTCACCTGGAACTACTGATTAAACATAATAGCAGTGAAGGGATGTTCTTTTGACTACCAGAACCATTGTGAAGGGTAGAATGAGAGGTTGTTTATTTTGTCCGCTTTCTTTGTCCGCCATGTTCATAGTGAGATTAGAAACAAATAATTGTCACTAAGAAGTATACATTTTTTTATACCAACTGTCTATGTCTACATACCAATAAAGGCTTGTTCATATATGAAATGGAAACCCAACTCAGTCTACCCCCATGTTTTTTTTTGGTGTACAAGTGAATGGGTTATGAGGTGGTAAAAAAAAAAAATCAAATTTGCAGGCATAGTCCTTTTTGATGCTTTTAAATCCTTTTTACCTCATGGTGGGAAGTGGACCAATCAAATTTTTTATAAAGTCAGTGCAAATATGACATCACAAGTTTGCGCAGCATTTGGTAAAACTCTCTTTTATTTGAGGTCGATGAGCTAACAAATGTTCATTATCATAAGTGGCACGGTTTTCTGTGTCATATGTGAATGCCAAAAAAAGGGGGGGGGGGTCTGCACACTCTTCAGGTATTAAACAGTAGTTCCACAAGCAGATGCTCTACAACTGAGCCAATTTGCTCACTCAAAGCAGAAAGAAATTTTTGCGCAGAGATAATTATTTATCATTTCTTTATTTTGTTATTCTTTGACTTGATTGTGTTGAATTTTTTATTTCATTTAACCAGTTGATTTTGATTAATTTTGTTAAGTTATATTTTGATTGTATTTCCTTTGATGAATATTTCTCTTGATTTGGGTAGATTTGTCATCATGGGTTCTGGGGCTCCAACCTTTCAACAAGTTGACAATCCTGCCTCTTTTGTTGATAATATCTGGATAAGGGTGAGCATCAAAAGCAATCAATGATAAAGTAATTGATAGTTTGCCAGTTTTACAGCTTGTGCACAGTCAGTTCATTTCCATTTGTTACATTAGTGAACCATGAAAAATAAGATTATCTTCTAATATCAGTCAAGTTTCTTTTTTTTTTCTGGAGAAATTTGCATTTGTAGACCTACGCACTTTTCTTACCATTTTGTTTTCATCTAGTTTTTGTTAAATGAGCTATTTTCTGCATTCATGCTTGAGGTATGCATGTCTAAATTGAAGGTAACTTTTTATAGTACCTAAAACCTAAAAAGTACTGAATTCTCAAAATTCTCAAAATTCTCATCACTTTTTTTTTTTTTAAGCCATAGCAGTACAGAGCTTTCTTGAGGTCTAAATTAATCATCTCCAATCCTCAAATTGGCAACAACTATTATTTTTTCCACTCTTACAAAGTTTTGAAAAAAATAAATATGGATATAACATGAAACAAAATGAATTAAAATGGTAAAATTTAATTGGAAATTGCCAATTTGAACATGTAAATAGTGATTATATATTATTCACTACATTGCCAATTTAAAGACTTCAATGATTAGTTACAATGAAACTGCTTTAATTCGAGAACACCGCACCATAAGCATTGGGAATGGACTCAAATTTTTCAGTGAATTTTTTCTTTTTCTGCTCCGTGTATAATATGTACTGCTCAGCATTCTGGACCAACAGATACTGCAAAAGTGTCTCCTAAAGGAGACGCTGTACATCTATGGGTTAATGCAGTGGCCATAAAAGTTCATTCTGTGCAAATGAAATGTGAAAGGGAAATGCTGCACCGTGCGGGGGTGGGCAAGGACTTGTGAGTGGTGTGATGTTACCTTTCTTTCTATATGTTTCCAGTCTTTTTCAATTCTGTATTGTTCAGTTGATTGGACTTTTAGCATAATTAAATACCATTATCTTATTTGAAACAGATAATCAACTACAACTACATTTACTCTCTGAATGCTTGGCTTCTGCTCTCCCCATGGTGGTTGTGTTTTGATTGGTCCATGGGATGTATTCCTCTCATACAAACACCCCTTGATCCAAGAGTGGCTGCACCCATTGTCTTCTGGATCATATTGGGTTTCCTTGTCTGCTGTTGTCTGTGTGGATCAGACCATTTTGAAAGAAGGTGAGTCTTGATAACTTTATTCATGAAAAATTATTGTTCATTGGATTTGTCAATGCAGTAACTGAGACTTCAGTAGATCTGAGCTTCAATTCTTGTTATCAACTACAGTGGAAAGTACCCAGATGTTACTAAATTCGGCTCAACTTAGGAACCCACTATTCCTGTATCAAATGTGTGTGTATCATACTGTACTGTTTTGGCTTAACTAGATTGCAAAATTTTTTATTTATCTCAACTTTAATCGCTTACAATGGATGACTCCTTAGAAATCCCTCAGTTGAAGAAGTGTCATCTGGGTACTTCTTAGGGTGATAGTCGATAAAGGAGAATGAATTGACAGTTGCTGGTTGATATCCTCTGGAATATCAAACATCCTTAATCCCTGAAACATTAAAGCCTCATGTCAAGAGTGGTATTGCAATTAGCTTGAGGCAGAAGAAAACCTAATGCAATTACTCAAATAAGAATAGAAATAAATGCCATTTCACAATCTATGAATCAAGCTCCCTTGTAAGTAGTAGACTTTTTAAACAGTGTTTACATGAAAAGGGCTAAGTGAGATCAACCTACATGTAGCCCTTGAAAGTTTCAGAAAACTCTTGCCAGAATGATAAGAAGTGAATAAAACTTGCTTGCAGGAAACATCACTGTTACATAAGTGAATCCTAAATGAGCTCAAGTTTACAAAAAAGTAATTTTTACACTGATAGATCAGTCGTTGATTTTCACTATATTTTGCCTTTGAAAGGTCATCTGTTTGCTCTTTTTGGGGGCAGTAGATGTGATCTATTTTCACTCATACTGTCAAATTTAATTGATTACATTATGTAGTTAACGATTTGTATACAAATCATTCACTTTTGAGCTCAATTACAACAATTTTACAAAGTTACAGAGTCCCTAGTAGAAAGTGTATTGTTTTCAGACAAATATATTAAGTTCTTCAATCATGTGCAGATTGCATTATAAACATTATTATTGTAACTTCCTTTAGGAGCATCATGGTGTAGTGGTTCTGACTCTCGTTTTTTAATCACGAAGTTGTGAGTTCAAATCCCACTCCAGGACGTTAATTTCCTTCAGCAAGAAATTCATCCACATTGTGCTGCGCTCGGCACAGGTGAAGTAAATGGGGACCTGGCAGGAATTCATTCCTTGAAATGCAGAGCACTTGACAGCTGCTCTGCTAAAGCCAGGGTATTTATGCTGCATTATAGTTGAGCACTTAGAGACTTCTGATAAAGTAAGTGTTAGGCGCTATATAAGCAAGTATAATTATTTTTATCAGTTGTTCCTTGTTTTCAATCTTCCCAGACTTCTGACCATTTCCTTGTCTTCAGTGATCATTCCTTTCCTGCCGGCATCCAACCTCTTCTTCACCGTAGGGTTTGTCATCGCTGAAAGAGTGCTCTACTTGCCTAGTCTGGGATTCTGTTTACTGGTCGTCATGGGAATTAGACATCTTTGTTGTGATGGGTCTGCTCTTACGAAGAGAGTGAGTTGGGAGCATAAAGATAGCTTCACAAGTAGATGTAGTTTTGACCATTCTGTTGATTTTACTTGTCATTTTTTCCTCATTCTTGCACAGTAGATTTGAATGATTCATCTTATACCACTGAATTAATGCACTATTGCATTGGAACACATGTCTGTACGTTTGGAGCATATGAAGCAAGTTTGAATTTAAGTGGAGCAACTGCCTAGATAGACCCCAAAATATAGTATCAAGCTGTCTTGATATCATATTTCTTCCTTATGAAAGCTGAATCGGTATGTTTATTTCATGAGTTATTCATTTTGTAAAATGAATTGTATATTAGATATTTACGAATAATAAAAATGCTCTTCTTGATCTACTATTTCAGACCATGCAGGCTCTCCTCTTCACCATTGTTATCTGTCACATGACCCGTTGTTACCATAGAAACAGTGAATGGTTGACGGAGAGGGGACTTTACCGATCAGGCCTCAAGGTGTGTCCAGGAAATGCAAAGGTAAGAAAAGAAGTTAGAAATGTACTGTATACGCCAATATTTTCGCGTAATCACAGGCTCACAGACATTTTCGTGAGTTGTTAAGTTCGTGAGCGCAAGAGCAAGACTTGCAGTAAACTTATTTGTGCATGAATGAGCCATATCGGCAGATCCAGAGGATTTGCTTTTTGATTATTTTTTGCCAATACCATCAAACTCGTAGCTTGCGATAAACAAAAAATGCTGTCATAAAACCCCTGATTTCTTGATTTATAGCACGTTTTCAGCGACCCTCTTACTTACCACCCCACTAAAGCCCCGCATGCTTTGGAAAAATGGCACCGATTCCATATTTTTGGAAGCAGAATTGGGTTTCTTATAGGGGTTTTAGAGGTGACCATGTACGGAGCTTACTTGTGGTGAGTGACAATTTCTGTGTGTGTTATGCTACATACACACTGGGTGAAGGACTGCTGCAGTGCACTTTCCACATGCATAGTGCATCGTTTTAGGCAATGACAACTGTACTATGTGCCGATGACGCTGCGCTGAGAGGTAAAAAGCAAATTTACGTGCGGATATTTTCGCGTGTTGTTAAATTCGCGATAGGTGAGTGATACGCGAAATTCGCGAAAATAAAACCCCCGCGAAAATTTCAGCTTATGCAGTAGTTCTAGTGTAAATTTACAGCTTTGTCATCTTACTCAGAATGTGCTAAGCTGTGGTATGATACTTAAACCAGAGGGGTGTAACATAAAGAGATACAATCAATCTTACGATAAATTGTAACTCTTTAGTACATGGTTTGCCATAGACTTACAATTGATATCCTTCGTAAGATTGACTGTATTTTCTATGTTACAGGGCCCTGGACTGGTATTTTCTAAGAAAACTAGATGTTTGATAGATTTTACCACTCATTGTATACAAGCTTTAAGGCTCATTCAGATGACGCGACAAATCTCCGCAACATTTTTAGTGTTCAGATATGGCGCGACAAACCACCCCACTTATGTTAATGAAAGTGCATTAAAAAGAGAGTTTTTGTCAAAAATTGTGCAGACATGCTCATAAAACGTATTTTGCGCTCACTTTTTAGGAATTTGATTGGTCCACAGCTTTTTGCAGTCAGGTGACAAAATATAATGTCTCCTGCCTCGACATTTTTTTTGGTCACCTCCTATCCCATAGACTTGTAACTAAAAATGTTGCAGGGATTTGTCGCTTCATATCTGAACAATCCTTAAAGGTAGAATTGCTTTGGTGACGATTATGAAGATCTGTTTGTTTTCTTTGTTTTGACAGGTTCATTATAATATTGGTAAAAGTGCCGCTGATGCAGGCCTCACTGAAGAAGCTATTGCTGCATACAGAGAGGCAATGAGGTATGATTTCAAAGTTTTCATTGTATCTAGGTAGAAACATAATCTGAAGTTCATGTAATGTCAAATAAATTCTTAAAGAATCAAAGGAAAGTCACACCCAATGTTAAAAGGAACAGATATTATAATGATTTCTGACATATGATTTTGGTGGAGAATGTGTAATAGCTCTGTTAAAACACAGGATAGGGTGGTTCAAATGAAGTCATAATGAGCTAGTAGTATTGACCGATGTACAAAATAGTAAGATAAATTAGTTGATGTGTGCAAATGGAAGTTGTGCTTTTCAGTGAATGTGATATCCAGTAAGTTTTCTCATACATGTAGGTTGTGTGTGTTATACTGGTCTGAGCAATTCTGCCGTAAAAGGAAGCGAGTGACTAAAGTGACATTTCCTGTAAAAGAGCAAAATGTATCTGTCATTTACGCTGAAGTCAATGCAATTCCATGATGTCTTGCCTAACATATCTCTCAACATGATGTGTGTTCATGCATAAAATTTGGCCCGAATTCGGTTGATATGTCACTTGCTTCCTTTTGCTTCCTTTTGCCAAAGCAGGGCATGCTGAATGATGATAATGCAATATTGATGGAAACCACTTTCTCTTGAAATGCACATCCATATTGTCAATTCGTTCAGTGCATGATTCTTTCAAAGGTTACACCCTGATTGAGACCAGGTCTTGAATAATCTTGGTATAATCTTATGGTTCTCTCTTCCAAAGCTTACACAGTTACTATGACCATGCCCCGTATAATCTTGGTAAAATCTTATGGTTCTTTCTTCCAAAGGTTACACCCTGATTATGACCAGGCCTTGAATAATCTTGGTAACATCTTATGATTGTGTCTTCCAAAGGTTTCACCCTGACTATGACCAGGCCTTGAACAATCTTGATAACATGGTACGATTCTTTCCTCCAAAGGCTTCACCCTGACTATGACCAGGCCTTGAATAATCTTGGTAACATCTTACGATTCTTTTCTCCAAAGGCTTCACCCTGACTATGACCAGGCCTTGAATAATCTTGGTAACATCTTACGAGACTTGAATCAGACAGAGGAGGCAGAGATGCTCATCTCAAAAGCTGTTAAAATCAGGTAAACATTCTTGCTTAGGAAAAGGTCCACATAGAAATCCTGTCTAACTCAGATACCTTCTGCAGAGTTTTATGTTGTTTTAAAAAAATTCTTCAGTATTTATAACAAAGTGTTAATTCTAATGATGCTGGGCTTTTGTTATGCCTGCGCCCACCATAGGTGGTACTGGAGGCATCATGTTTCCGGGTCGTCTGTCCGTCCGTCCCGTTTTCGTTCTCGCGATAACTTAAAAACTGTTTGACGGATCAACTTCAAACTTGGCTCGTGTATGCATATGGGAGGGACATTGATCTGATTAGATTTTGGGGTCTCAAGGTCAAAGGTCATAGGGGTCATTATATACATAGAAATGGTTCATTTTCATGATAACTGCACAACCATTTGACGGATCAGCTTCATACTTGGCTCATGTATGCATATGGAAGGGATAATGATCTGATTAAATTTTGGGGTCTCAAGGTCAGAGGTCAAAGGTCATAGAGGTCATTATGTACATGAAACTTGCTTGTTCTTGCGATAAATCAACAACTCTGTGATGGTTCAACTTCAAACGTAGCTCAAGTATGCATATGGGAGGGACAATGATCTGATTAGATTTTGGGGTCTCAAGGTCGAAGGTCAAGGTCAAAGATGTCACTGTATTAATGAAAATGAATCAACATGAATGTGCCATATATTTCTGATCTGGCAATGGCGGAGGCATAAATTTTGACCACGTGCGGTCGAGGATTCATCTAGTTTGGTTTGTTTTTTGTACTTTTTTAGCTGATTATCTTCATATAGTTGTATACAATTTCATTTTTAGTCAGTTGGTGACCTTTTAATTTTTCTTGTTTCCATGACATCACCCATTTACATTCACCTTAAGAATTCCCAAGTTGTTTAAAATCAAAGCCAGCTTTTCCTAATGTACTCCATACTTTTGTCTTATGATTAGACCTTGTTTAAACTTGTAAACTTATAAAACTATTATTAACAATGCTGACTGGATATGACCATTGCTTTGTATGACTTTTATGAACTATATTTCCCTCAGGCCGACCTTTGCAGCAGCATGGATGAATCTTGGCATTGTCCAAGCAGCCTTAAAGAAGCATGCAGAAGCTGAGGCCAGCTATCTGACAGCTCTGAAACATCGTAAGAACTATCCAGACTGCTACTTCAACTTGGGTAACTTGGTAAGAATATGAGTGATATCATTAGTCATTTCAATGAGTGTGGGAAAAACGGACTTGGTACTACTACTACTGATAATGGCAACATTTATCAGGTGCAACATATCCATCTCTTTAGGTTCTCAAGGCACATACAAAATAATTTCAATCGAATACTAAGAAAGAAATCAACATACATGAGGTTAAAGAAGTAAAAGTTGACCCCAGTGTAGAACAAGGAAATTTAACACTATGCATCAAGCATTAGGTGAGTTTTAAGCCTGATACTAGTTTGCCATAGACTCTTAATACTCTAGATGCAGAAGCTATCACAAATTTTTTAGAAGGGTCTGTTTGTTCCATGCGCATTTTTTTTTTAACCTGTAAGCTTAAATTAACAAAAGTTTCTCTGGCTTTTGTAAGTTTGTCATTTCAAGAGACGGAAATGTTATATATCGTGAATGTGGTTTAGATATTGTTCAGTAATTTAAAACTGTTTTGATTATTTTCATGAGTTTGCCAGTGATGAATATTATGTAAAATATCCATTAGATCTTAGTTGATATTTAATTTACTGACTATTGTAGCTTTTGAAAGAGATTGTAAAATTATTTAACTTGAATACATCTGTGTGATTTCATTACTTTATTTTTTGTTGTATTTTGATACAGCAAACTTTCCTGACTTTAACCAGTGATCTAATATGCATGATGCATTAATACAGCTAACTGAAACTGCTTTTACTACTAATGAAAGAAACCCATGTGAACCTAGCTCTATGACCAATAATTTCTTGCTGTTTGATATAACAGAGGAGGAATTCAAATGATTATATGAAATTGATGTATTGAACGATAAATGTATCAATATGATCAAATATTCATGGGGTGTGCTTTTTTTTAATTTTATTTTTTATTATTATTTTTTTTTTTTGGGGGGGGGGGGAGGGAGTGAGTTGAATGTTAATCTCTTTGCATGCCATATATAGACAATACAGATACAAGTGAATAATACACATGAGAGATTTTAACTGCATGAAGATGTAAAAAATGCCTTAATTGACTCTGCTTGTAATTGAAACTATACTAATTTCTTGCACTATAGAAGCTCCCTCAATTGACCAAAGTGAACAATTTTCATCACATTAGTCTGAAATTGCAATACCATGATAACAGATCACAGAGAATAATAAGTAACATCATTGCTCCTGGCCTGAATGCACTGTTCAAAGTACTTAGTGCTGGGCAACACTGACCAGACCCTATCTGCTTCGAAAGCATACCATTTTGTTTTTTTGTTGATCACAGAAAGAAATAACTGTGTCTGCCTGAAATTGTCAATACATCATGATTTTTATATACAGAGACTCCAACCACAATCACCTTTTAAGCAGGAGATTCTGCCGAGACCCCCTAGCAAACAGGAGACTCCGACTCAATGTGCGCGTAGCCCACTTCACCGGCGCAAAGCACAAAATTCTTTGTGGCCAGAGGCCACTTTTAGGGTTATAGAAGCTCTCTGGTGCTGTCGTAGGCTTGTTTTTGAACATATGACAACACTAAATGAGGTAAAATCCAATAATTCAGATTTGGAGTCAGTTGGAGCCTCTGTATATATGTTGTGATAATAATAGTGAAAATATTAACAGAGCATGAATGCACTATTCACAGTACTTAGTACAAGGTAACACAGACCAGGCTCTGTCTGCATGGCTGAATGCTACGTCACTGCTTAACACACACGCTGAAGCCTGGAGTAACACTCTACTACTGCTTGATAATCTAGGTGAGAATTAATTGCAGAATGTCTAGAATGTCTAGAAATCCACTCCATTTATTTCTCTGTCTCATGGGATAAGGTTAACTACTAGTAACTCTGCTGTTTTACTGCAGTTTTCAAAGCTAATCAAATTCTGTTTTGATATTTGATGATTATTTTCCTTCACATAATCCATGTCCATTTTACAACTATTTCTCTTTCTGACCTCAGTGCTATTCTTCCATCTTTACATTGACTTCTTCCTTCTAACTGTGCTTAACCCATAGAGGTACAGCGTCTCCTTTAGGAGATGTTTTTGCGGTATCTGTTGATCCAGAACATATCATGCATGAGCAGAAAAAGAAAAATGCACTGAACAATTTGAGCCCATTCCCAACACTGTATGGTGTGGCATTCTCGATATTAGAGCAGTTTAATTGTAACTTATCGTTAAACTCTTTAAATTGGCAATGCAGTGAATAATACATAATCACTATTTCTGTGTTCAAATTGGCAATTTCTGATTAAATTTTACAATTATAATTCATTTTGGTTCATGTTATATCCATATTTATTTTTTCAAGCTACGTAAGCATCGAAATAAAAAAAATTTTGTTGCCAATGTGAGGACTGAAGATGATTAATTTACACCTCAAGAAAGCTCTGTACTGCTATGGGTTAATTTAGCTGCTCAACACAAACCACTTCCATTTCTCCATACACTGCTGTAATATCACATTCCCCTGTCTCCCCTACCAAAGTCACTTTGGAGATCATTCTTTGTAGTTTGCTTTTCATTATGCTTTGAGGTTACTTGAAGTTTAAAAAGGGTTAAGTCTGCTGTGAAAATAAGTTTGTTGGAAGAGAAGCAGAAAAATGAAAGGAACATAACAATGAAAGTTTGACCAAATTCTGACTAGAAATAAAAAAGTGATGTAACATGTATGTAAGCTCACCTCCCATTTGCTCAGTACTACTACTAAAAAAAGAAAATCATTTTCCACACTCAAAGAAATTTTCAACCGCAAATGTGCCCTGGATATAATAATTGCATGTGTTTGTATATACAACGTATGCATGGAAAATATATTCTGTCTTTAATATTACGAACAATGCAAGAAGATTTTATGGAATTTAATGCTCAGGGCAAATGGAAGGTGAACTTGTATGTTTCCAATTTGTGTTTGATTGATCACAACTTCAAAAATTGATAACTTTCTTATTTTTAATCAGAGTTTGCTCAAATTTTCAATGTCCTGTTTATCTCATTTTTCTGCTTCTCTTCAAATACACTTATTTTCAGGGTGGACTTCCCCTTTAAGGCCTGCATGGTGCATGTATTGAACATGCGTATACAGTGAAACCTGTATATAAAGACTGCCCAAGGGAGACAAGAAATGCTGTCTTTATGATAAGGTGGTCTTTAGGTACAGATTTCCTTTATAACATGTTTCAATGGGGAAAAACTATTCATGGGGGAAACAAAAATTGTGGTCTTTCCATACAGATGGTTGCTAAAGCAGGTTTGACTGTAATGTGCAGCTGTGTGCATTTCTGTATCTAATGTCCATTCTCTTTTCAGTATTTATTCCTTCAATTCTGTCTTCCATTTGGACCTGCATGATGACTCTTGTGTATTTACAGTATATAGTTAGCAGAGTGTGAGTACATGTACTTCAATCTGTAATAATTTCTAGTGAAACCCTTGTTTGGTTCCAATAATTGATCTTGGAAGAAATGTGACCCTCCACCACAAAACGACCAATAAGTCAGAAATTTGTCATTTTTACATTTTAACATAAATGTAGTTTGCAAGCTTGGACTCTTAGCTTGTGAATGATATATTGTAGCTTCCTTGTCAAGATCACCTTAGAAATAACATTGGAAATGAGAGCTCATCAGACAGGTTTAGTAATCACCAAAATAAAAGAGAAAACGGGATGCAAAGTGGAGTGACCATTCATGAGTGCCGTACTGGTGTCCTATTGTCAGCATTCTCACTAAAAGGTTGAGTGAAACCCTAAGTATTGACCATGAAGGGATTATCAGATTAGGTTCAAACTTGAATCGTTTCAAAGGATATACATGACTGTATACTTCTCTCCACAGAATGAATAACTCTGAATTATATACACATTTTAATGTGAAGGTTTTACCGAGCATGCTGGTGTACCTGTATATCAAATTCCCCCCATATGGTAAATCTAAATCAATGAAAACCACATTTATACTTTGCAGATGGCCCCCAAATTTGGACAGATTGTAGATCAATAAATAAAATATCAGGAAATATAAAACCTAAAACCAACTTTTAAACCTTAAGCTCTTGATTTTAGCTGTTTACTCTAAAACTCCCATTGTGACTTATTGGACTATTTGTGGTGAAGGGTCACAAATCATCCTATTAACAGACGAAGAGCAGTAGACAGAGAGATAGGGAACAGACAATTTCATCCATTTTCATTTAGGTTTTATTTCCACATTATCTGTAATGATACAAGTCTTTTCCATAATATAACAAAATATAATAGAACAACATTTAAATACATATGTTAAATTTGACGTAAATAACAAATAGTCTAAGAGAATAATAAGATGCACAGAGGGAGATTAATGCATAACAGAAATGTGGAGGATACCTTGGAAGCAAATGCTTGTAGATAAGGTTCCCTTTGAATAGACTCTGTTGGATACATCTTAAGCAAACACACACGTGACACACAAAAAATGAAAAGTCAATAAAACAGCACAATAAAATGAGTAAAAGAAGCATGACAAGACAAATGGACAGGAGGAGAGGAATGACAAAAAAGGAAAAAAAAATGAAAGTAAAATACAAAAAAGTTAGCAAAAATGAAAGAGAGCTAGAGAGAAAGAGTATAGGCAGATGGAAAAGTGGTGGCATTTGTAGATAGCATAGAAATGAGAGAGGGATGGAGTTAATACAGAGATTAATTTGGGCAATGGAGTAAAAAAAAAAAAAAAAATGAATATGGTATAGAAAGCTAAATTGTAAAGAGGACAGAAGACATGGCATCTGCTCTGGTTGCTGAAAAGACAGATTAAATTTATAAGAGAAGAAGATAGACAAATAGATGCAAAGGGAGGGAAAGACAGAGAGAGAGAGAGAGAGAGAGCGAGATGAGGACTGTCATTAATCAATATAAAGGGATTGTGCGAAACTATAATCATGTTCCAACCAGTTCAAGGCAGACATATTTAAATTCAAACATACAGTCATTTTTTTAAAAAGTGGTTAATGTGCAAATATGACAGGATTAAAGTGCCAAAAAACATTGTAAATTCCCTAGGAAGTTATATAGATTTTTTTTTTTCCAACTAAAAAGAAAAATTACTTGTAGTAATTTAAGAATCAGTCTACTACCCCCATTATGCAAGAAGATCTTTAATGCATTTAGTCGTCGGGTTTGCATGTGAGTGATTAGATGCATGTATATTATATTTATTCAAGGTTTGTTTTTTTTGCATTAATTAGCCTGCATGGATCTCCATTATATTACCAAAAAAACAAAAATTAACAAATATTTTACTCCTTAGAAATGAGAGTTGATGTGATATAAACTTAATGCTTAAATTTGTATGATAAAAAAGAAATAAGATCATATATCTTTAGCATACATGTAATGCATAAGCATGAGAAAAAAAAGGCATGCTGGTACTCGAGTGGAAAATTCTCATATTATATAGCATCCTGTTTTTATCAAAATTTACTGGGTAATGCCCATGTTATGACTGCAGTATTTAGATACAAAACGATGGACTCAAGCAGTGCGGGCTTGGGAAAGTGCTATTTCTCGGAAGTCAGATCACTCTCGTGCGTGGTTCAACTTGGTTACCTTGTATGATGACTTGGGTAAGAGAAGAAATATGTGTGATTGCTTTGAGTGAAAGGGATCTAGTTGTTCAGGTTATGTACGTGGAATAGTCATAGTATTTTAGATAAAGTGTTATTTTAGTCTGATTGTATTTTTCCAGAAACATGAATTTATCACTCTGACAATGGTATTTCAAGGTTTCTACTGTCATTGCATTTTTCTACTTTATTCACCTTCTTAACCCATTCATGACAGGAATTATTTAAAGCCTAATTTGATCTGCCTTTATTCTTCAAATTGGCAACACCAACATTCTTATTTTATTGCTACATTTTTCTTATAAAACGTCATGTATCTGAAATGAATATAAATTGACAGAAATTATGATGAGAAGTCAAAAAGTTGCCCATTTGCAGGGGAAAACGGTGATTTTAAACCTTCTATCACATTGCCAATTTAAGGATTTTAATGCTTATTTTCCTTTAAAAAATTTTCAGCATCAAACAACGAATACTGATGCAACCAAAATGGTTGTGTAGAATTTTTTGCTCTTTCTGCTCATGTATTTGGTATGATTTTTAGGGCTTTGCATCAAAAGATATTAGGCCAAACCACAAAATGTGGACCTATGTCACGAATGGGTTAAGTACTGACATACCAATATTCTTTTCTCATTGAACCATTTCTTACTGCACCATTTGGGTTTTTTCAGTATTTATCACCAATTCTTTTTATTTCATGCATCTTTTTGTAACCATTAACAGACCAAAACAAATTTTTTTCATCAGTTAAGATGGGTGTTTCAATTTCTGTCATTTTCTCATTTCTGTCATTTCAATTTTGAACAAGCAACAAGTACATGTATTATTAGCAGATTACTGAATATTTTTGTAGGAAAGTATATGCAGTGTACATGTATTACAAAGTGTACCAATTAGCTGAAAAATAATTTGTGTACAGCTCGGACCTATGACCCCCCCCCCCCCTCAAAAAAAAAAGTAAAAAATTTACCCGGTATTCCAAGAGTTTCCAAGATACTTAAATCATGGTGTAAACTGTAGTTTATATTAATCAAATAAGCGTAAATAAGAGTAAATAAGTGTAGATAGGCGTAGGTGAGCATATACAAAGCATATTCCTGCCTGCCCAATGGACAAGAGGGTATGCACGTTTTATGGTTTTTGAGATTTAAACCATAGTTTGAATTTAAACCATGATGTAAATATAGACCTCATGTGTGTCAGTGTGAATTTGGGCCAGAAAGTTGTTCGCATTACCTGAGTGCACATGTGCTTCTGCTTCTTCTCTTTCTAGTTGTTTGAAATTAATTTGTTTCAAATAAAACCAGATGATTGATCATTTCTGACACATGCTTTACAGGTCAGTATAATAATGCTGTGTCGGTGGGACAGGAGGCTTTGAAGCATGTATCTGATGATCCATCTATATACTATGCTATGGGAAACGTGCTGGGAAAGATGGAAAGATACGAGGTATGTCTTTCCTCGATTCAAACAAATTTTAATTGACATCATGATCTTTATGGTTAATGTTTCATTGTGAAGGAGTTTGATTGCTCGACTGGAGATGCAAAGGTTTGGGGTTTAGCAGAAAACTTATGTCATTTAATAACAATAATACTAAATTTATAAAGCGCATAATAAGCATATATGCTTCTCTATGCGCTGTACAAAAAAATATAAACAAACAAATGACTAACAAGTAAAACAACCAACAAAAATAGGTACATAATTAACAAATAAGGGGTAATGAATGTTTATCATAATCAAGGAAGGCGGAAAAGGTGGGTTTTAAGAATGGATTTGAAATTTGCAAAATTGGGTGCACGTCGAATATTTTGTTGGAGATTGGTCCAGCAACTGCAAAAGATCTGCCTCTGTAATATGATGTGTTCGTTCTGGGTGTGTGAAGAAGTGCTTGGTTGCTTGAGCGAAGGTTGCGAGGAGGGCAACACTGTTTGAGCAAATCTGCTAGATATGATAGGGAAGAACCGTGTTGTGCCTTATATGTCAGCAATATGAGTTTGAACATTATGCATTTGGCAAGACATTTCCAGAGCTACCAAGTCTCACGCATTGTGCGTGAGACTCACGCATTCAGGGTCCATCTCACGATCTCACGCATGGCACCCATTTTTCTCACGCATCGGGACCCGACAGGAAAAAAAAAAAAAGTAGCATTATTCGCTAGATTATACGCACTGGCCGACCGCCTTCGCACACCGTCTACCCTATAATAAGGAGCATAGCTCAAAAAATTAAGTGATAGTTGCAATTGAAGGTATTTTTACCTTTTGTCTTTCAAAATAAGTAAAAAATAGTCACTTAAGTATGCACCAGATTGCACCATTAAGAGCTAAAAATTGAAAAAGCTCCCTACCGTGGGAGGGGGGTGTCCCCCCTCCCACACCCTCCCCCCGCTCGGTCGCTTCGCTCCCTCGCCGAGACGCCGAGTCATGAGAATCTCACTCATAAAATTTGGGGGAACTTGGCATCTCTGCATTTCTCTACTTATACATTACATTTAGCACTCTCTACCCTGGTGCAGTAGATGAATATCTAGTTGGAAGGAATTCTTTTACTAGTGCGAGCACCAGAATTGGTAGAATTTACTAAAGCTAGGATGATATTTAAGCATCTTGAGAAACTTTGGTGTTAAATTTGATCACTCTACAGGAAACTTATTTAACCCATTTGTGACAGAGGGTCCACATTTTGTGGTTTGACCTAATAACTTTTGATGCGAAGCCCTAAAAATCATACCAAATACATGAGCAGAAAGAGCAAAAAATTCTACACAAACTGTGTCCATTTGGTTGCATTAATATTCGTTGTTTGATGCTGAAAATTTTTTAAAGGAAAATAAGCATTAAAATCCTTAAATTGGCAATGTGATAGAAAGTTTAGAATCACCGTTTTCCCCTTCAAATTGGCAACTTTTTTACTTCTAACCATAATTTCTGTCAATTTATATTCATTTCAAATACATGACATTTTATAAGAAAAATGTAGCAATAAAATAAAAATGTTGGTGTTGCCAATTTGAAGAATAAAAGCTGATCAAATCCGGCTTTAAATAATTCCTGTCACGAATGGGTTAAGAAAATGCAAATGATGTGTTTGTGATATCGGTAATGGTGTGAAGAGAGGAGAATTGGCATTAATTTTAATTTTAGTTCCTCTAAATTAGCAAGGCTTTGCATATACCAGTAATCTGTGTCACAGATAGAGTAACAGAAAATTCCAATAAGTTCACATATTTCAGGTTTTAGTGCAGAATGAATAATTCTCTAGTATTCTAAACAACATATTTCGTAAAACCGGGGTAATAACAGTGGAGCACCAGGAGCGTCAATTCTGACGGACATGAGCGCTTTACAAGAACCCACTTTCATTATATCATTCTTTATTTCATATATTTATTTAAAAATCTATTGATCTAGGAAGCAGAAGAGATGTACCTGAAAGCTGTCCATTACAGACCAGATGCTGCTAGTTACCATGGTAACTTGGGTGTGCTATATCACCGATGGGGCAAGCTGGAGGAGGCCTACAAACGATACCAGAAGTCATTGACCCTCGACCCTTCTTCGCAGGTCACTGCAGAGAACATGAGAAAGCTGGGGCAGAAGCTGAAGAAGAAAGAGACGGTCTGAATTGAAAGCAAGATTCTCAGGTGTTTTTTTTTTTTTTAATGACATATCACTCATCTGAAAATGTCTTATTTATTTCTTGAAAAATGTGGCTCTCCTTTGATGCTTAAAATGAGACCATTACCCCAAACCATTTTTTGCTTTTTATATTTTAGGTTCCCTACCAATATCGTATATACAAAATAGCTGCTTCAAAATTACTTGAAAGACATATTGCAAGTTGAAATACCAAAAGTGCAATCAGAATCCATGTAAAAGTGATGTAAATGAGCAGAGTAGCTGACACACACCCATAAAATGTGCATGCACAGCAGTCGATTCGGAGTTGAACTTCCTGGCCAGCTTTTTAATATACCGGTAAGTGATAAGTCCTCTTGAAAGTGTATCTGCTGGCCTGATTCAACCATAAGTGTAGACAGGTCCTCATACATGGGGTGGGGGTGGGGGGAATGATTAGCCCAATCGTACATATTTTTGTACACATATGAGTCCACCTCAAAAAAACATCCCCCCCCCCCCCCCCCCCCCACGCCTCTTATCTTTATGTCATTGTGCGAAAGAATGAAAGAATGTGTCCGGAACGCAAAATGGAGAATTATTGAAAATCTAATTTTTCAAACGGTGATTGAAAATTTCACAAGTAGCATGAAGACCTTGTAAATTGATATACTGTCTTCTTGTTTCATGATCTTTACTAAAATTCTATTCCAATATGTCAAAGAGACATTTTGTTTTTGCATTTTTGTATTTTGCATTCCGGATGCATTCTTTTGCCCAACGACATAAAGATAAAACCCCTTGGAAGAAAAGGAAATGTGCCTTGAACTAGTGCCTTACTAATATTTTTTGTTAATTGCAATCCATAGATACAGAGAAGATATATGTATGAAAATACATGTTGTGAAAACTATTTGTGCTATTAAGAGATTGATTCAGTGACTAGCTAAATCCAACTCACTTTATACACAAGGGGCTAAAGATGCAATATTGCAAATGATAAAATCCCTTTTGGTTATAGAACTTCTGTCTTTTGGAATCTAACATGTAGTGTAATCTTTATATGAAGTAAATGGAAATATGAATTTCTGTGTTTTAAGTGTTTATAGGGGTAGATCTATGCATTATGACATATGAGAAATATGATGTACATTTATACAATGGTGTATTTTGTTCACAGAGCCAGTGTTACATTTTCAAACTGCTTAAATGCTGAACTGCTTATTTTCTTGTGAATTTGCCTCTAATTCATTGATCAAGCTACCACAAATATTTTTAAATTGAGATAGACCCCACACTGGGGAGTATACAGTATAAATGTACATCAGCGAAATATTGTGAAAAAAAAAGTTAAATAACTTTAAATATTCCTGTTTATTTACCTGTATTTAGCTCACTGAAAGTACAGTTCATATTACTTTCACTATGCCATGCAGAGTAATTCAAATAATCTCTAAATATGTATTCTTTGTTGGGCTTTGCTGTGTACATGTAGCTTTTGAAGACACATGTAATGTTTTGTATGGTAATCATATATCCGTTTGTGCTTTCATTATCCAGGATTATTTTGTGTGTTGCATTCTTTGGGATTGTGTTGCCGATTGAGTTTGATATTTGTGTGAATTTTCAACGTTTTAGATTTAGATTGGAAAGTAAACAGTACTAAAATCCAACATGATATTCCTTTATGTTTGATAAAACCACATAACACTCAAAAATTTATTTCCACTTTGATGCTATTGGTAATAGATTTGTCCTTCTTATGCATTCTTCATTCTCCCCTCTCTCCCTCAATATATCTTTACATTTCTGCCGTTTTCATGCTTAAATTCATGATTATGATTTACTGAAATTGACCATCTGTTGTGCTTCATGTTACAAAGTTACTATTGATTTCATACTCCTGGACCATGTCTTCAGTCCTAAGTCCCTGCCCCCTGCCCCGCCCCCCCCCCCCACCATGTCACTAAGATCTCTCTCTCTCTCTCTCTCTCTTTCTCTTTCTCTATTTTTCTCTATTTTCTCTTTCACTTGTCAAGTCAGCCTTTATACTCTTCTCTAATATGTGTGATTATATGTATTCTTGTGTAATGTACTACTCATTGGTATTAAATGTTTTGTTGGTATTCAGCATATATAATCCAAATAATCATGAATTAACAACATACATGCACATTATACTCAGTACTACCGTGTTGTATTTTCAAAAGTTGTAGACTCATCTTTCACATATATTTGAAGTAATGTACATATATGATGTTATATATCTTGTCTTCCATCTTTGCTCAAAGCAAACTGTGTTATCTTATGATATGGTGCTCTGAATAATCTTGGTATAAGCTTGTAGCTATATGGCACCTCATTGAGGTCTCACTAAAAACAATGTACATGTACAATATATCGAGTGTCTATTGGTGATAAATGTGGACCAAAAATATACTTGCTCTTTTATAGTAATCAGCGAGACTGGCCTTTCCTTCTTTACATGTGTGGTTGAATTTGGGTTTTTGTGCATACTGTGAGTGAATCCTAGCTCATGCTAAGACTGTATGTTTTTTTTTACTTAAAGCCAGTCCGGGACAAGATGAAGTTCATTTCACTAAAAAGGGTAAAGATTTCTGAATAGAACATGGAAAATTCAATGAAAATCAGATGAAAAATATGGAAGTTATGAATTTTTGAAGTTTTGCTCTCTTTTGCAAAAAGTTCTTAAACAGTCAATATGAATATTCAATGAGTTTATGATGTCATACCCTTGCTATTCTGCATATATTCCACACAAAAACAAAATCAGAAAATTTTCAGCTTTTTCACTTAAACTGAAACATCGTCCATCATGTCTACACATATTAGACTAAATACAGTTTTGCAAGTATGTAAGGAGTAATTTGGGACAACTTTAAAATTTTTGTAACAAAAATATGACATGTTTGTCATTTCTGTGTACATTATGTGTGGAAAATTGTGAGGATACGACATCATCAACTCAAATATTCATATTGACTTTTCAAGAACTGTTATGTGAAAAAAAAATTGTAAAGCTATGAAAATGCATAACCTACTTATTTTTCATCCAATTTTCATCAAATTTTCATTGTTTTGTTTGGATTCTTATATTCTTTTCATTGAAATGAACTTTATCTTGTTTTGGACTTCCCCTTTGACCCATAGCAGTACAATGTCTCCTTTCAGTAATGCTTTTGCATTATCTTTTGATCCGGAATGCTAGAAATAAGTAGAAAGAGCTAAAATCACAGAGGATTATGAGTGCATTTCCAGTGCAGTAAGTTGTACTGTTTCCGAGTAAAAGCGATTTGATTCTAAGTAACCATTAAGCTCTCTAAATTGGCAATGCAGAGTAAAACATATAATTGCTATTTTCATCTGCAGATTGGCAAGTTTTCAAACAAGCTTTGCAGTTTTTTCTCACACTGGTTCATGTTATATGCATACCTATAATTTGAACTTTGTAAAAGTGGAAAATGAAAAATAATTGTTGCCAATTTGAGGGGAAATAGCTGATTAATTTTAATTTGCAGTTTTTTCTCACACTGGTTCATGTTACATGCATACCTATGCTTTGAACTTTGTAAAAGTAGAAAATGAAAAATAATTGTTGCCAATTTGAGGGGAAATAGCTGATTAATTTTAATAGCTCTGTGCTGCTATGGGTTAATAAAATATAATAGTGAGTGAATACCCTTCTGGCTCTCAAATTGAAGTCATTTCACAATGTAAAAATAGTTTGGGTAAAATCATAAACAAATGTGACTTTCATGAAATATACATTTTATTAATAAAGTTACATTCCATCTACATATTTACAAGTTATGCATTGAATACATATATTCAAATTCATCAACTATGATAAACACAGTTCAAAGATAAGTTTGCATCACCTATCGAAAGAGAGACACATTTCTATGATTAATGAGTAGAGGAGTAAGTGATCAACGCAAATTATTTCAACATGCCCTCTGCAACTTTTATGAGAAGATGCAAGTGAAAGTGTAAAGAAATGTAAAATACTAAGAAAAAATGCCAGCCTTTAGCTACTTTAAAATTTTACCCCAATTTCTAGGATGAAAACTGCACAACTCTGTTTTTTTGTTAATATTTCTCCATGAAAATTAAATAAAAATGATAGGCAATCTTTACATTACATGTACATGTTTGTATATCCTACACATGTGTGAGGCCTGTTGCTGAGTGACAAAATTTACTTTATACAAATATTTCAAAGTTACATGTATAAAGCACTGCTTCATGTGATCACAATTTGTTTTTCTTCTGAAAAGTGAATATACAAATTAAAGTATTTTTATTTGAATATTGCAAAAATTATGTTTCATGTTATCATGTTGGTTCTGATAGCATTGCTTAATGACCTCCATTTCTTTCCTGGAGAGGATGGGTGAACTTATTTAAACACATACTGCACTTTCTGTTGAACAAGGTATGAGGACATAAGTTAACTGTTATTCTTGATGATCCTGTAAGTAGAATATAGGGCCAATTTTCTTGAAATGGTCCACAGCACAATCAAGATTTCCTGCATCATCATCATACAACCAAAAACGGCTTCCTTTGGATGTAACGTGTTGAAGACCACAGTTCACAAGTTCACAATATGTTGTCTCTTAGAGTCTTTACATGCAAATGTCTGACTACTTGTAAGCATCCTCCAAAGTCACCACTGTCCTTTAACCCATTCGTGACAGAGGGTCCACATTTTGTGGTTTGGCCTAATATCTTTTGATGCAAAGCTGTAAAAATCATACCAAATACATGAGCAGAAAGAGCAAAAAATTCTACACAAACTGTGCCCATTTTGGTTGCGTCAGTATTTGTTGTTTGATGCTGAAAATTTTTTAAAGGAAAATAAGCATTAAAATCCTTAAATTGGCAATGTGATAGAAAGTTTAAAATCACTCTTTTATCCTGCAAATTGGCAGGTTTTGACCTCTTATCATATTTTTTGTCAATTTATTTTTATTTCAGATACATGATGTTTTATAAGAAAAATGTAGCAATAAAAGAAAAATGTTGGTGTTGCCAATTTGAAGAAAAAAAGCAGATCAAATTAGGCTTCAAATAATTCCTGTCACGAATGGGTTAAACATGTAAGTTTGCACATGGATGTTGATGTTTCTTCAGAATGTAACAGTATCCATGAGTAAGATCTTAGTGTCGATGATGTCTTTGAGCCAGCGATCCCTGAACCTTGATAGACCGGGCTGATGAACGAGGCGATTAGTCTCAAACACGTAGTATACAGCCACAGGGAATGTCTGAAAAACGAGAACATAGAAAAATAGCTCCCCAAAAGTTACTACCAAGCAATTTTTTAATGTCTTTTAAAAAAAAAAAAAAAAAATTTTTAAAGTAATGAAATGGAGATGAACACAGCTCAAAGGGAGAGGGTTGTAAGAGAGAAAGGGAGAAAGAGAGACAGAGAGAGAAAAGAGAGAGAGAGAGAGAGTGGAACCTAAGATGCAAGAGTTACAGATGTCGCATTTGATTTACAAATAATTTTCAATATTTAAAAACATTTTTGAGAGAAGAATGAAAAGAATCTAGAGTAGGTACACTCCCTATCTCCAGACAATGCTTCATTCCTACTGAAGAAATCTGGTATGTGGTGGTGTTTTATAATTACAGCAACTTACATGACCACCCTACATACAAAAACAAATGCTCTACTTGTGCTTTTTCCTTTCATCCTCTCTTTCTATGTTTTGATTTGTTTAGTTTCTTTGTTTCTTGCTGGCATCATAATGGGTTTACATAAGACCACTAAAAATAGGACAGAAAACAAAAGCACACCTTGGGTTTGATCTTGGAGACCTCTATTGTGAAGTAAATGCAGGCAGTGGCTCGTGGGATAGGTTTTCTCCGAGTAGGAATGCTCCATCTGACCTGGTAGCGGTACTTCTTGCAATACTTGTCGTCCTCCTCTCTCAAGAAATCAATGCAGTATAACCAGCTGTTATCATACTCCCAAGTCTGAAACGGAGAAGGTAGAAGCGTGCATCAGTAAATGTGTTATGCTGATTTATATGAGTAAATTTGTATGATTGGGCTTTATCATATATTTCTAGTGCACCAAATGAAAATAAAAAATCTGGACTGAAAGCATATTCTGTAAGGAGTGACAGGGGCAACAAGCTTCATAGGTCATATAAATATGTATGACTGATAGCAATGTGCCCAAAATATATGGTCACTTTGTGTTCCGAATGTACCAAGTATGCAATTTATGAACATAATATATGTCTGGTCTGATACAGCTAGAGGATATCTGGGATTATAAACATACTGAGGGGCAAATCCAAGATTTAGTGAAAGAGGGGGAACACTAAATTCTGACAAAAAAAAAAAAAAAGGTCATCACATTATTCATAGGTCCACTTTTCCTTACAATATTCTCTGACAAGCAAAAAAAAAAAAAGCTACTCGCTACAAAAGGGGGGGGGCCCTTTGAAAAAAGAGGGGCACAAGGCATACTTTTTGCTCAAAGGGGGGGGGGGGGTGGCCTGTGCCCCTGTGCCCCCAATGGATCTGTGCCTGAACATACTAGTATTCTTTGATAAAGCCAGTGACTTGTCGTACAAAACATCTTGCATTTGCCCAACTCCTTTTCAAATTTTAGCTCCTGGATAATGATAATACTGGTCAGGGTAATGATTAGAAAAATGATATCTATAGGTCTACAGCGCAGTTACTATATCAATCTACTGCCCTGTGATGTAACAGAGCTCCCAACAATGCTACTGCTTAAACATACAATAAAAACAACCGGTAATCAAAAGCTTCTGAAAAAAGGTGATTCTTCAACAAAACTTTGAAGACAGTAACAGATGTAGACCGAATTTTCTGTCTCAAAATTTTGTCATTAGCCTCTTATACTGGTAGGGTCGGCACTCGATGCTGACCCTACCAGTATAAGAGGCTAATGACAAAATTTTGAGACAGAAAATTCGGTCTATAACAGATGGGGCTTTTCTTATTTCCAGGGGGGCTTTTCTTATTTCCAGGTGGCCCCTGAATCTAGCTTTTGGGAAGGAGAGAATTTAGTAGTCAATGGGTTAAAAGAAAAAATGCATAATAAATCTCAAATATTAGTAACAAAATATTATGTACCTTGACAAATTCATCTAACTTCTTGGTTCCTAGATCAATATTGAATTCTTCAATTGTCATCCATTCAATATTGGGTATCTCATACTCCTCAGTCTCCCGGAATAGCAGGCTGTCGTATGTCTTGATGGATGATAACGGACGACTCGGGATCTCAGATGTGTCTCCAAGCTCGGTGACGATCCTCTTCCGAGCATTGTCAATTACACGATCCACAAGAGCGTGGGCCTGAATCTCTAGCTCTGTATTGACACCAGTCATTTCTTACTTTATGCTGTTGAAAGAGAAGATAACATTTTCAAGAAAACATGAATGAATGAATGAACAATAAAGAATATTGATCTAACTTTGATCTATCAATCCTCAAAGTATTAGATCTACTGCAGACTACAAACAAAAATCAATGTTTATTTATTTTATTCATTCATTTATTCAACCATTTACATATAAAAACATGTACATGTACAATTGAAAACATACAAACATGGTGTTGTTAGGAGCCCCTAAGAAGTTCATAAGAGAACTTATAAGTGTATTTGTACTACAAAAAACGGCGAACAAAATGCACTTTGCAACTTTGGTTCATTGTGGGACGAGTGGGTAATACTTGAACAACATCATTAGAAACACGTGGGACCACAGATATTGAATTGAAGGATAAAGAATAACACCTTTGAAAGTAAATGATTTAGACTTCGTTTGACTACTAAAATGCACAGCTAATAGCATCAATACGTATTTTAATAACAAAAACCACGGAAAAATTCTTAAACAGCACGATAATATTTCATGTGAGTTGGATAAAATAAGAAACAAGTGCTAAAAAAACCGTCATACCTTTCCCAATACTGTTGACAATGGTTGCTGGTAACAACGTGGCCAATCGGTGGATGGATCGGATGTCACAGTCTTTATCAGTACCCTCTTTTTTCATCCATAAATAAATTAAAGAGCACATGTATTATTTTCAAAACTTATAAGATATTCAATTCTTTCAAAAATATTTTAATGAATTTAAAAATTCTGAACATAAACCTCGAACGAGGATACTGGATAGATATCTGCGCAAGAGAAATTAGACTCTGTATTTATTATGGCCTCTTCTATGATACTGCAGCTAAATTCGAGGTAACTGTACCAAATATATAGTATTCTTATTAAAAGAACACACATCGATCATTAGGAAAATAATAAGGTTTAATTTGATAGAGTGTATGATGTTTATCCTCTTGCGTGCATTTATATTGTAGACCCACGTGTGTCATTTCGTGTGTGTTGCAATTGCCCTTTATACTAGATTCTAGAACACAGTGCAGTGTAGCTGCAGTCATCATTTCTGCAGTCGAATTTCCAGGTCTATCTTCTGTTTGTTGCTATCTTCTCTTTTCCTATCTTGCAAATAGTTTCAAATAGTTTTGATAAAATAAAGTGTGACATTGGTCAAAAACTTTTGGAAAGTAGGCCTACTGAAGTCCTGAGCTGAGGGAGTGAGGCTGCCGGCTGGGTGCAAACCCCCCCTTTTTTTTTGGTCTTTTAAAAAATATAATTTATGCAATGCCAGGGAAATTGCTGTGACTTTGTCTATGGGGGGCTGTGACTTTGCTGTGACTTTGTCTATGGGGGGGGGGGGGGGGGGCTGTTATCAGGAAATGACTGACTTGGCCTCAGTATAGCACCAAAAGATGTTTTTACCCATATTAAAAAAAAAAATTCGGCTTAATCATGTTAATTGCAGAATACCCCACCATTTTCTAATGTACATGCATGCATGTATGCCCTGTTCTGAAAACGGGTATGGGTGTATAACGTGGTGGTGCGGTATTCTGCAATTGTTCTGAAAATACATAGAAGTCATGAACAAGTTGTGATTAAGTGGTAGACAGCGAAAAAATAGCTTTATCGTGAAAAGGCAACTAAGTTGAATACACCATTCACTCCATACAGTAGATCCTTGTTCCCCCTCCATTCACTTTGTACACAAGAGGGTGCGTCAAACTAATGAGTGGTTTCCGAAACCATGATATACCCCCCCCCCCCTCAAATGTGTGAAAACAAACTAATTATCTTGATAAACACGATTAACACAATCACGAAAAAATTCCCTCTTGCCAATTTGTTCTTGAATCTTCCCTAAGGCTGAAAAGAAGACAAGACCTTACTGCAAAGTAAGTCCCCTCTTGTTAAGTTTATATGCTCAGAAGAAGAGGAAGAGGAAGAAGAAGAAAAAGAAGAAGAAGGAGGAGGAGGAGGAGGAAGAGGAGGAGGAGAAGAAGGAGGAGGAGAAGGAGAAGAAGAAGAAAGAAGGAAAAGAAGAACAAGCAAAAAGAAGAAAATTAGAAGAAGAGGAAGAAGAAGAATGATGTATCTTATTTCTTCATATACATTTTTTTTTTCTCCAAGTGAACAGCTGTATGCAATGTCTTTTAAAGAAAGAAAATGGATAAAGAATAATATTCAGTAGTTTATTTACTTTATTCCAATAACTGTGTAATAATGTAAGATAAATGGTTGCTATGTCAAACTAAAGATAGACCCTTGTAATCAACCTGAAAGGCTGGCTGCCTAGATGATAGGTCTAAAAGGTTATAACAAGAAGATCCAGAGGGGCCAAAATTTTTTAATTTTGTAAATTACTTCGTGTAAATCAGCTGAAATGCCAAAAAGAGCCCCTGGAATTCTCATAGGGTCCAATGTAAACTGTAAAACAATGTAGAAAATTTGGTGGGCTTAAAAGTACCCTGGAATTTTTTTTCCCCCCTGCACTCCTCTGCATGTATATTTCCCTAATAGAATTGCTTAAATAAACCGGTTGGTTAGTCCGCACAGTCTTGCATGTTACCCATCAAAGTAAAGATTAAAGTTCATGGCATCTGCAAATAATACAATTTTAATTACTGATGCTACTACATGAGCTTTGCATATAAGTGGTTTCCTATCATATCTTCAATCATGTCAGTAACTGTCAGCATAGATTAATGATTTACAGAATTCTATTCATCTTGATATCTTAAAACAATTGTTTGTCTGAAGATAAATCATGACTTATTAGCTCTCTTTGAACTTTGTGTATTTTGCTTGATCCTAATTACTGGTAGTTATGCACATAATACAAATCTAATATAAAAATTGAAATTAATTGAATATGACAATGATTTTCTATTTTGGGATATGTTTTGTCACAAAATATTTTATTTTTTTCACCACATTAATATGAAATGAAATGTATTTGTATATTTCTTTTACAGTGGAGAAATTGATCTGCATCCAGTTTGCACTTTAAAGTTTAGTTATACATTTGTAAACTTTATCTGGAAATAGGTTAGTATATCAGTTCCATTTTTAATTTGAGTAATTTCATATAAGTTGATGGAGTCAAATTTATTTATTGTGCTATGTGTATTTAGTTTGATTTGGTTCAATTTTTTTGCAGAAATTTGGCAGAGATAACAAGAAAGTTGGGATGGCAAGCAGGATATCTGTCCAGATCAGGTAAAGAAATTAATCTTAAAGGCATATATTTTTGTCTCGCCTGCGTAGTGGAGCGAGACTATAGGCGCCACTATTTCCGATGTAGGCATCGTCGGCATCGGCGTCGCCGTGTCGGCGTCGTCAACAATTTATACTGTAATCACTAACTTTCTATGGATTTGAGGTAGATACACCAAATTCATACCACAGATATATCTCTTGAAGCTGCAGGTCATGTTCGAAAATGAGTTGGATCTGACCAAGTTCAAAGGTTAGAAGGTCAATAAACTTTCTGCAAATATCACTCTAATCACAATAACTTTCTAGATCCATACCAAATTCATACCACAGTTGCATCTTTTGAAGGCACAGGCTAAGTTTGAAAAAAAATCAAAGGTCAAAGGTCAAACTTCATTAAAAGCCACTAAACATAACTTTTTGTACCTTTTTGGAGATGCAAGCGAGACAACGCTTGGCATTTGCCTCATTTTAATAACTCACACTGTCTGTCACTGTCTTAGATTTGGAAATATATAGTATTTTTCTTTGTGCAAATGGGTTTTCCCATGCCAATACACTGCTTGGTTCTGAAAAATCACATTTTCTATGATTTCAGTTAACATGACTTATTCTCATGTAATGAAGAAGTGTTGTGGTCTGGTGAATAAGTCGCCACACTGCAGGTCATGGCACTTACAAACTTTGGCAAGACATTGAAGAGAAGTTTGAGTTCTGGGAAAGGTGGAAAATAATTTGTGAGCTATCTTGTTCTTTTCATGCCAGTTAGGAAGAATATCATAGTAGAAATTTCCCCTAGAAAGGATTGCTCTTCAGTGCGCTCATATTGGAAATGTGACAAGAAAAAGCTGAAAAGTTTGGGGCTGATTACATTCATACCAGATTTGTGTGTGGTCCTGGTCCCATATATTCATTTCTGTGTGCAGTGCAAGTAACTTTTAGGGAAAGTAAATGAATTTCTTATCAATTCAATAATCTCAAAATCTCACAAAAGACACCTGTATTTATATGCAACTAATCTAACTAACCCACTTGCTTTGGAACAGTTTCTTTCACATTATGACATGACCAGAACTTCAGTTTATCTTTAACCCATTCGTGACAGAGGTCCACATTTTGTATGCAAAGCCTTAAAAAGCATACCAAATACATTAGCAGAAAGAGAAAAAAATTCTACACAAACTGTGCCCATTTTGGTTGCATCAATATTCATTGTTTGATGCTGAAATTTTTAAAAAGGAAAATAAGCTTTAAAATCCTTAAATTGGCAATGTGACAGAAAGTTTAAAATCACCGTTTTCCCCTGCAAATTGGCAACTTTTTGACTTATAATTTCTGTCAATTAATATTCATTTCTGATACATGACGTTTTATAAATAAAATGTAGCAATAAAATAAAAATGTTGGTGTTGCCAATTTGAAGAATAAAAGCTGATCAAATTAGGCTTTAAATAATTCCTGTCATGAATGGTTTAATCTATTTTTGCAACACTTGGCCCAGGTGTAATAAGTGGTTAGTTGGTAGGATACAGTACATCCTGGCTGTAGCATCACAGTCACCATCCTTTTGAAATACATCTATAAGACTGTACAATGTATATCATAATGTGATTTGTCCAACACATGAATGGAATATTAATGTTATCATTAATTTATTTCCACTTCTCAGTGTCTACTGCATCTATCAGCAAGGTTCTGATAGCAAACCGTGGTGAGATTGCTTGCCGGGTGATACGTACTGCCAGGAAGCTTGGTGTGAAAACAGTAGCAGTGTACAGCGATGCGGACAGGAACTCTATGCATGTTGCAATGGTATTAGACAAATCAAGATTTTGTTAACCTCTTGACTGTGGGAACTGGGTGACCCCTATATTAAGTCTATGGGCAAATCCACAACATATGGGACACAGAGCTCAAAATTTGAAGTTGCACTGTGCCCTGTTGATTCCAAATAAAATTCCAAAATCACTACAGAGGTCTTCTTTTTGTTACAAATAAACATTTAAGATAAAAAAAAAATTGCAATTCGACCTTCTTATGGAGAATAACATAAACAAACAAAAAATTGCACATATGGGACTATGATCAGAGAAAAGTGCTTTAAATGTCTCTTATTCTGATATTTACTCATTTTTCTGAGATCTGTTTTCATTTAATTGATTTTAATGGATTACTTTAACAGATTTTGGGTAGTTAATGAATGAAACACTAATGGAAATGTGCAAAACCTACGCTGAATTTAAGCATAACGTCAGTTACGTAACATCAGTTACCAACATGTCTTCAGTAAACTTTTCATGGCACTAAAACAAATTATTCAAATGGCTCATTATTTTGCACATCTCTTCCCAGGAACCTAAATGTAATGTCAAATGAATGACATAATCCCTACAAGTCTGAGACATGAGATATATAACTTTGATTTGACACCATCATTTTCCATGTCTTTTTGCGTAACGTCACTTACCGGCCCCTTTTTCGCTTGCTGTGTGATAAGAAGTGCAGTTTGAGACAAAAACTGTCCATGTGTTTCTTCCCCATTATCAACTTATTTATCTATAGTAATTAAAAGCCGAAGCAAGTGTCATTCACAAAACTACGATATAAACAATACCACTAGTACTCTATCTTGGTAACATCAGTTAACGTGGAATTGCCCCTTTGAGAATATCAGAATTGAGTAGTCAACAGGTTAATTTGTGTGTGTGTGTGTGTGTGTGTGTGTCACTTTGATGTGTATGGTTTCTTTGTGATAAAATCTCATGCATAAGAAAATTATATGATTTCAAAAAGGATTACAGTCTACTCCTATCACAGCACAGCACAGGAAGAAGAGAAAAAAATAAGTAGAACTTCTGGAGCAAATTGGAGGATATTTGATTGCCATCCAGTGTAAAGAAGAATCCCAAAGAGTAATGTGTAAAAATACCAACATGGATCAAACCTTTTGGATGACTATTATTATTATTATTTGCATTGTACAGAATGTGCAATTTGTAGCATTCTTAAGCATGATATTACTTGGGCTAAGGTCTGTGAAATGTGCATGGTATACTGAAATCAGATTGTACTCAACGATTTGATCTACATTTGTTGCTCTTTATTAATTCTTCAATATTAACAGAAACGTCTGGTCTGCTGTGCATGTGAAGGGATATGAATTCAAGCTTTTCTCATATTCTACAAAAGATGTATTACATGTATCTATTTCTTTATCATGTTCCATCCAAATCTCTCTTGCTATTTTGAATGCCAGGCTGATGAAGCCTATCACATAGGACCAGCAGCATCTCAACTTAGCTACCTCAACAAACAAAAGATCATAGAAGTAGCCAAAGCATCAGGAGCTCAGGTTAGTTAACCCGTTAAATACTATCCCCGAGATAACCCGGGCTAGGGTCTAAAGAGAATGCATGCTATACCAAAATCAAATGGTGCTCATCACGTTAAATGTATCTCCTCCTCTTCTCAATATTTTGTATCCATGCTTGAATAAGGCATTGTTTTTAGAGCTGGGGTAATAATATGATTGCAGGGCTGCTGGGGAAACAGTACAAAGCACTGAAGAGGTTACCCTAGGTACACAAGGCATATTCTCTTTGTTGTTTCAATGGAGAAACTTTTTTAAAATTCCATTTGTATCAGGCACTCTGTTGAAACAATTCTGTAAAGAAAAGTTTGAATTTTAGTATGCATGCACAGTGACAGTATAATAGCTCAAATAGCTCATCATTCCTTGCACAAATGCATTGTGTAAACTGAAAAATATCTTATAAGACATTGACATTCCTCACTGCTATACTGGTAATGTTTGATATAACTTTAATCTGTCTTCAAGATTTTATCAATATTGGTTAAATCTATTCTCTGCTTTCTGGACTATGAGTTTGGATTTTAATCTTAATTTCATAAACACCTTTGAACAGTATGTCCCCCCCAAATTACAACCGACCTTAGGTATCGATTATGGAAGAAATCATTGCACCATATGGAAGGTCATTCTAGATCTCCTTTAAAAAGTAAATTCAAAAGGATAGTGGAATTGCCATTGTGCTTTGAGTCCTCCATTTGTCCATACATGGACGGGAGGGACTTCTGACGTCCGTTTCAAAAATCCCTATTTCTTTGCGACTACTGGACCGAATCGGGCAGGGTCTTTACTGGCTGGTAGAGGAATAGTTACAGTTTCATAATCTCCAGCGACTTTTCATATTGCAAAAGGATTTGTTTCATCATCGATGCTTATGGGCTGATTGTGATTGTTTTTTGGGATGTACATCATGCAGGGTTCTCACTAGAAAAAAATCCACACATGGTTCCCCCTCTGCACAAAGTGCAGAATTTTCGGAAGTTTTACAGAATAACACCTAAGGTTAGGAGTGGCGACAGTATATGCTATAGCAAAAGGATGAAAAATACTTCTTGGTAAGCAGGAGTTGTCTACTAATGGCATTATAGTAAAAATACATTGCCAGAAAGCAAAACAATCTGTTGCATTTATCATTATTGTTAGGAATACATACTCCAATATTTTTTTTACCCTTGTTGCCACGCATGGTGCAGCAATTTCACACATGGTTCTTCCTTGTCTGAAACCCTTTACGCATGGTATTGGAACCATGGGTGTTATGTACTGGCGAGAACCATGTGTACATGTACTATAGAAAGAACCATCTTGAATACAGCACTCTTTCATAATCTTTCCGTTGGTCATGATTTCGTGCAGGCTATCCACCCTGGGTATGGTTTCCTGTCGGAGAACACAGAGTTCGCTGACCTCTGTGACAAGGAAGGGGTCATCTTTGTTGGACCACCATCATCAGCTATCAGGGATATGGGCATTAAAAGGTAGATATGTTTGATTGAGCCTATCAGTTCATCTTCATGAATTATATATTTCATTCACTATGAACATGGCTGACAAAGAAAGAGGACAAAATAAACAACCTCTCATTCTACCCTTCACAATGGTTCTGGTAGTCAAAAGAACATCCCTTCACTGCTATTATGTTTAATCAGTAGTTCCAGGTGAATATGCATGTTACACCTGTTTCACATATTTTAGATAATAGCAGTGAAGGGATGTTCTTTTGACTACCAGAACCATTGTGAAGGGTAGAATGAGGGGTTGTTTATTTTGTCCGCTTTCTTTGTCCGTCATGTTCATAGTGATTTGTCATTAGTCAACATGAGAAGAGGAGGTACAGCAACCATCCTAAAATAGAATTGAAAAAAAGAAAGGCATTAAAAGTTAGATTTGTTTGATTAAAGCCTATTAATTACTTTTCTTCATAAATCATATTATTTCATTTGTCATTAGTCAACATGAGAAGAGGAGGTACAGCAACCATCCTAAAATAGAATTGAAAAAAAGAAAGGCATTAAAAGTTAGATTTGTTTGATTAAAGCCTATTAATTACTTTTCTTCATGAATCATATTATTTCATTTGTCATTAGTCAACATGAGAAGAGGAGGTACAGCAACCATCCTAAAATAGAATTGAAAAAAGAAAGGCATTAAAAGTTAGATTTGTTTGATTAAAGCCTATTAATTACTTTTCTTCATGAATCATATTATTTCATTTGTCATTAGTCAACATGAGAAGAGGAGGTACAGCAACCAGCCTAACATGGAAATGAAAAATATAACAAAATAAAACAAAACAAAGCAACATTTAAGTCTTTGATAAAAAGGATAGATGAAATTGTTTGCATAATGATCAGTGTTTCCTCATCGATTTAGTGCCAGTGAAAAAGTCAAAGGAGAGGGTTATATAATTTTGCCAGTGAATATTAAAGGTGAATGTTTATTTTCAGAATTTTTTTAGCACAGACTTGTTTGCTTCATTATGGAAGTTGTACCAAAAAATTGATATGTCAAGTTGAATTTATGCTGTCATACATGTAGGTACTTTAAAAGGGAAAAAAAAGTTTGAACAATATTCACTCTTGCTCTCTCTGGTTCTCTGGATCTCTCTCTCTCCCCCCTTTTTATTGCATAGAAGTAATTAATGCACCCATAAAAAGATTTATGTGACTAACATGGACAATGTCATGTGTACTTTTAAATCCCAGCACTTCCAAGCACATCATGTCAGCTGCTGGGGTACCAATCATCGAGGGTTACCATGGCGAGGACCAATCAAAAGAGAGGTTGAGACAGGAGGCGGAGCGTATAGGATACCCAGTTATGCTAAAGGCTGTCAGAGGAGGTGGAGGAAAGGTTTGTGTGATATGATTCTATGATATATTGTAAATAGGAGGTTTGAGGGATTTGGTGACTGAGAATTTAATGCAGTAGTATCAAATTGCCAAGCGTATTGACTTTGCGATTGCCTGCTTGTAAGACTATTACTCCATTATAAAAGTATGTATTATTGGTATCAGTATTTCCTTTGTATTCCTCTATTTTAGGGTATGCGTATTGTGAAGACAGCAGCAGATTTTGATGAAGCTTTAGAGTCTGCTATGAGAGAGGCCAAGAAATCTTTTGATGATGATATTATGCTCGTGGAAAAGTTTGTTGAGACCCCGAGGTGAGCTCACGTTCTTTTTACTTCATCAACTCCCTCCAGTTTATCTTTGAAACCTGTATTGGTGTAAAAAGGTGAGAGTTAATCACCACACGTATGATTAAATGAGTTTTGCTTCAAATAGAAGTTCACACTTTCACATTATAACATGTGTGACGTTTGTGTAGCATCTTTACTATTTGCTGTCTTTGTGCCGTACCTACAATATGTTCACATGGAAGGCACTGACAATTTTACTCATGAGGTTATTTAATTATTCTATGACCAAAATCTTGCTTTTTTTTTTTCTTTTAGTGGTTTTTACATATTTTTAAAGGTGAGAGGGTTGAGTTCATAATTCTTTAATGTTATTATCATCATCATCATCATTATTATTACTATTGTTATTATTGCCAACTGATGCAATGTATCCAAGCACTGTTTGCCTTCATCTCATTTGTTTTGTTTTGATTTGTGTATTTTTTCTGAACAGGCACGTAGAAGTTCAGGTGTTTGGAGACAAACATGGTAACTATGTGTATCTGTTTGAGAGAGATTGCAGTGTGCAGAGAAGACATCAAAAGATCATTGAAGAAGCACCAGCAGTAAGTAGACAGATGGAGTGAGAGTGAGAGGGGAGGGAGAGAAAGAGGGTGAAGGAGAGGAAGAGAGGGAGAGGAGGAAAGGGGGCAAGAGTAAGAGGGGGAGGGAGAGAAGGAGAAAGAGGAAGATATACTGAGTTTCATAAAGGAAGAGGGGGGGGTGGGCAAGGCATGGGGAGGGGGAAATAGATGGGAAAATGAAATGGATTTGGATTGGGGAGTTTGATTTATGTTATGTAAATCATAGGAATATGGACAACTGAAATGTAGAGCCAGAAACAAAAATCAATCTGTAAGTTTCTTTCTCATCTCCTTCCAGTCTCACTGTTGGCATCTCCAGAGCAACTTTTTTTTAATGTTGCTGTCCGAAAGGAAGCGACTCAGGACCCCACCCTGATTCATAATACAGGCAGACTAGAGATTCTACTAACACCTGTCTGTTGTGGAAATGATGTTTCTGCCTTAATACAATACAGTGTATTTTATTTTTCATACTTTTCTTGTTTTCTAGCCTCATCTATCAGAAGAAGTAAGGAAGAGGATAGGAGAGGCAGCAGTTCAGGCTGCTAGAGCTGTCAACTATGTAGGGGCAGGTGAGAACCAGTTATCGAAAATATCGTTGTGCGGCTGGCAGAAGGGCATAAGCAAATCCATGCGAGCAATTTTCAATTTGTGTGCGGCTGGCAAAAGGGCGGTAGCTCGAGCTTCAGATTTGTAACTGTAACTGTCTGCACTGCCAGCCACAGAGAAGTTAAAAATAGCGAATGTGTAAATGCTTACGCCCTTCTGGCAGCCACACGATGATATTTAGAAAGTGACCAATTTTATTGTGAAAAATATTTGGTTGATTCTATAGAACAGTACTTCTCAACCTTTTTCTTTACCTTCTCAACCCCTTTAGATTGTAATGCAACTGAAGTGCAGACAATTCCAAATCTGTACGGGTATTATTTTAGAATTTCAGATGAATCAAAATATTCATTGTACAAGGAGAAATATTATCTGCATAGCCAAAGATCTGGATATTCTTGAGGTAGAGGCAGTATTAGAGGTTATTTTACTTTGGTTAAATGTATTTTGTTTTCAGGTTTTCATTTTGGACACTCCAATAGTACAACACCGATAAAGTTGAATACAAATGTGTAAGATTACCACATGGTGAGATATGCGGTTATGTTTTGTTTGCAGGAGCTCATACAATTTCTGATATTCAAAGTATAAAAAAAAAATTTTTGTTTGCCACAAAATGGGTTTGATTTACATTGCACAAGTCTAGGATCAATGTTTTAGAGGAGAAAAAAATAATTGATTTATGCAATAATTGTTAATTAATCTCAATTTCCTTGTTATCTCGTCACAGGTACAGTAGAGTTTATCATGGATGCCCAACAGAACTTTTATTTCATGGAGATGAATACTAGACTACAAGTAGAACATCCTGTCACTGAGATGGTTACAAAGACTGATCTGGTAGAATGGCAACTTAAGGTAAGAATACACTTCCTCTTTTGTTTCTATACATGTTATCTCTGTCTTTTATTGATTTATCTGTCCTCTGCTGAATCATGGTCTGGCCTTGGTCAGTGTTTGGATGTTTACATGTTGATTGCTTGAATAATGCCAACCTATGCTTCTCCCTCTCTGTCTTAGGTTGCTGCAGGAGAGACTTTACCAGTGACCCAGGATGACCTCCGTCTTCATGGTCATTCCTTTGAGGCTAGGATCTATGCAGAGGACCCAGATAATAACTTCCTGCCAGGAGCGGGACCCCTCATCCATCTGGCTACCCCCAGCGCAGATGAGTCGATCAGGATTGAGACCGGTGTGAGACAAGGTGAAAATTGTTCAGATTGGCTTCATTTATAAGTGTTGTGTCTTAATAGTGGATGTCTCTTCTACTGTGGATTACAGAATTTAGGGTTTGGAGCATAAAAGGCGCTCTCTTGTCTACAAAGTGTCGGATTCTAGAATTTAGTATTCATAGATTTGCTGTAGCTTTCTCATAAAGTGTCGGGTAAACTAGACCCGATACTTCGTAGATATTGGGTCTGCCATTCATGAACGTTCAGGTAACATGACATTTCTTTTTCTTTTTTTTTTTTTTGTTGTTGTATATAGTGCAAAAGTGAACAATAGCCTCACCAGACATTTATAAAATCAATAAATGTGCTGGACAGCAGACTCTCACTGAGAGCTCCAGTGGGCCAATCAAATGGTTCACTTCTTTTCTAAATGAATAAATAACTATATTGTGAAACAAATTAACCAACTACTCAAATTCTAAATAATAAGATCATGTCATGTTAGGTTAAGGAGGTATCCATGCACTCTGCATTTATTGCCTGGAGTCCAAAATTTGAGAGGTTCCACAAGTGGACAGCAGTTGGAATGAAACTTCTCTCCAGTGTAGATGTTCTGACAGCAGTCAAGGAGAGGGCATGGAGTGGCATGGATAAGCTAGATCGAGTAACTCTGCGCCTGTCATACGGTGGAGGCAGCAAAGACTGTAAATCTACTGGACAGTTATCTATCTATGTGATAGGTATGATAAATATCTTCTTTGTCTGTAGGTGATGAGGTAACCCCGTACTACGATCCTATGATTGCTAAGCTTGTTGTATGGTCTCACGATAGGAAGACTGCTTTAGATAAACTCAGGCAATGTCTACACAACTACCAGGTAAGCCAGTCGCTGAAGATGTTTATAACAATACTAAAACTGTCCATTTAATTCATGATTATATGAACCTCATTCTTTTGATATTCATTTTGCAGTTTTGGCTAGATGTCAATATTTCAGCAGTGAATTGTAAAAAAAAGAAAGAAATCCGAATGTTTTATGAAATTCTATATATCATATTGTCTGTTTAGAGCCAGAAGGGCATTAACTGATATCATTTTATACAGACTTAATGCCCTTCTGGCTCCAAACAGAGGATATCCTCATTTGAAATACTATATATCACATGTTATTAGTATTGTGAACTTTCAAGATGTACTAAAATTTGACCTTGTATTGATTAAAGTTACATTCTCTGTTTCCCTGCCTTATTTGTTCCCTCTTCTATACTTTTCCATATATTCTATAGATTTACTTTTTTTGTAATCCCTCTTCTGTCTTTTTCTTTGTGTCTCTTTCACTCTCTCCCTCCCTTTCACGTCCTTTCCTTTTTATTTTACAATCAAAGGGATGAGGGTCCGAATCACGGTTAATGTTCGTTATTCTGAAGGTTTGTTTTTCCGAAGGTTTTGTTATTCCGAAACACGCAAATTGTGTAAACCTAGATGGTCGTTAGTCCGAAAATGAAAAGGGGTTCGTTAATCCAAACATTTGTAGCGTAATTCCGAAGGTTCGTTATTCTGAAAATATAATAAGGTTGGATATTCCGAAAGTAACTAACGAACTAACGAACTATATTTCATTTTTGAACTTATGAACCTTCGGAATAACAAACCTTATTTCGTTTTCGCATTAACGAACCTTCAGAATAACGAACCTTTTTTCATTTTTAGAATAACGAACCTTATTTCATTTTCGGAATAACAAACCTTCAGAATAATGAACCTTATTTCGTTTTCGGATTAACGGACCTTCGAAATAACGAACCTTTTTTTCATTTTCGGAATAATGAACCTGTGGAATAATGAACCTTCGGACTTATGAACCTTCGGAATAATGAACCCTCGGAACAACAAACCTTCGGACTAAACGAACCTTTGGAACAAACGAACATTACCCGTGATTCGGACCCTCATCCCGAATCACGGCCTGTTGCTGACATCTTTGCTACTCTCCACCCAGATGTAATAAGTGGGTCTTAACCGGTAGGAAGAAATTCCTGTTCCCTTATCGTAGTACTTGTAGCTCAGCTACAGCTGGGATAATAATATGATATTTTGTTAAGCGCAATAGAGTATAGTTGAGTAGTAGCCACACAGTGTAAATGGACCATATTATTGTTATTATTTTTATTGTTACAATTGTCTGACGCAGATTGTTGGATTGAAGACCAACATCCGATTCCTAGACGACCTCGCCAGGCATCCCGAGTTTGGTGCTGGCAACGTCCACACTGACTTCATTCCTCAGTTTGAGAAGGAGCTGTTTCCCGAGAAGGGCGCCCTCAATGACCAGACGCTGTGCAGGGCCATCTTGGCTCTTGTGCTGTATGAGCAGAGAGTTGACAGTCTGGAGGGTCTAGAATGTAGTGGTATGTAGGGGGATGTTTTATTGTCCTTTCTTAGTCAACATTAACCTGTTGACTATTATCCAAGAAAGCTCAAGTTCGAATTTGTCTGAAATGTGCATAGAAGGGCCCAATCACTAATGAAGAGAAATATATTTCTTGGTATAGATAAATTGGTAGAAGGCATAAATCACCTTTAAAGAAAAGCTTGAGTTCTGGGAAAGGTGAAAAATAATTTGTGAGCTTTCTCATTTTTGCCATGTCAGTTAGGAAGAATATCATAGTAAAATGTCCCCTTGAAAGGATTGCTCTTCAAAAGCCCTCATATTGGAAATATGACAAAAAAAAGCTGATAAGTTCAGGCATAACATGCATGCTGGATTTGTGTGTGGTCTCATATACTCATTTCTTTGTGCAGTGCAAGTACCTTTTAGGGAAAGTAAGTGAATTTCCTATCCATTTGATAATCTCCAAATCTCACACTAGACACCTGAGTGTGTTTATATACAACTAATCTAACTCCCATTTGGTTTGGAGGAGTTACTTTCACATTATGATCGCATGACCAAAACTCCAGTATAAGGGTATATGAATTACCCTTGAAGTACATTAGTTAATTAAACTGAATGAGGATAAAAGATAAAAGGGGATTGTTACGGCACATTTTGGTAACAAAACCAAAATGTGCAGTTACCGAAATGTGCAGTACCACGTTACTGCACATTTTGGTAACAGAGCTTTGTGACCAAAATGTTGAGTGACTTTTAAAAATCTGAGCTGCTATCAATGTATGCAATTTTGTGCAACTATGAAGCCCTGAAAACTGCACTTCTAAACCATCGTCATGCGCTTCACAAAAAGTGAAAAAATACACATGACCAGAAATGCCAGACCCTTTTTACCCCATAGACTAATGTTAAACAAAAGCATACCCAGGATGGTTTTGCAAATGGTGATATTCAGTGATAGATATCTTAACATCTTACATGTATATTTCAAAACCTTTATATTTCAATTAGCCTTCTGAACATCTTTATACGACACAGATATCCAAATTCAATAATTTCTTAAATCAAGCCTCCAAAAAGTTACCAGATCCCTTTAAATTCCTGAAATTTTTTGTGGTTGTATGTCCATTGCAGATCCATTTTCGCCATACAGCCAGAGCAACGGTCAAAGATTGAATGAAAACCTACGCAGACGAGTGAAACTGAACTCGGGAGAGAAAGATGTGGAGGCGGTCATTACATACCAGTCTGAACAGGGCTATTCAGTTCAGGTAACCCTGTTCATATATCCATGAAGGGGGGGGGGGGAGGTGGGGAAGGAAGTGGAGGAGAAGGGGCATGTAAATGATAAGGGGGGGGTGTTCCATAAAGCTGTTCGTAAAGTTACAAATGACTTTATGAATGACTTGAATATGGCAAACCAAATGGGATTCTCAGTCATTATAAATCGCATCAGCTAAAGGTGAAATTCGCAGTATGGGGATGTAGAATTAGTGGGTCTTATGAAGTAGGTGTAGTTACAGATCATTCGTAAGTTTAATTTTTAAGAGCAAGTTTTTTTTTCCAAACTCATTTGAATATTGATTGTTAAAAAGGACACCATTCTTAAGATTGGCAGAAAAGAAATGCGGTAGACGTAAAAGAGGTACTTTTGTAGACATTGATATTTATCAGTGATGGTGAGTCTTTGCAAAGCTTTACTCAGAATGTTCTTCCTTTTTCTCTTCATACAGATTGGTGACAGATCATACAGTGTTCAAGGCACACTGACCGGTGATGGTGATGCGCTGGAGATGACCAGTATAGTTGATGGTCAGAAGACAACGTCCACAATCGTCATGCATGAAGATAGTATTCATCTATTTTCACCAGATAATGTAAGTTTGAGCATTGTAATTGTGTGGAAAGGGAAAAAAAACACTTTTGCTTAGGTAGGCAGAATTTGAGTTTCTCTGGAAGGTATGGTGCACTGTGACTCTTTTGTTGAATGACTTTCACTGTACTTTAGTTTCTACATGTAAATACTTTTCCTTTGTCTCTAAACATGCTGGATAGCTCAATTTGTACATTTTCTCCAAACGATGATAATTATAGTGGGGGGGGGGGGGGGTTGTTAATTTTACCTGATGTTCCTGTTGCTCTATTGTTAACCCATTCGTGACAGAGGTCCACATTTTGTGGTTTGGCCTAATATCTTTTGATGCAAAGCCCTAAAAATCATACCAAATACATGAGCAGAAAGAGCAAAAAATTCTACACAATCTGTGCCCATTTTGGTTGCGTCAATATTCGTTGTTTGATGCTGAAAATTTTTTAAAGGAAAATAAGCATTAAAATCCTTAACTTGGCAATGTGATAGAAAGTTTAAAATCACCATTTTCCTCTGCAAATTGGCAACTTTTTTACTTCTCATAATTTCTGTCAATTTATATTCATTTCAGATACATGACGTTTTATAAGAAAAATGTAGCAATAAAATAAAAATGTTGGTGTTGCCAATTTGAAGAATAAAAGCTGATCAAATTAGGCTTTAAATAATTCCTGTCACGAATGGTTTAAAACAAGTACAATGCAATCATGGATGCCAACCTAGAGTATTTTAGTATTTTGAGGGTTGAAAAAGAGTATTTTGGGTGGGTAAACAGTATTTTCACCTTTTCTGCAATAGACGTGTAGTAATACAATTCGGGGAGAACAGTATTTTTGATAAAAACAGTATAAACAGTTGGCATCTCTTATACAATGTATTCAGCATTATTTGGTACCAATAGTTTGCAATGTTCCCTAGATAGGAGGTATGGATGTAATTGTTTATTTGCCTCAAAACATTTAGGATCACTTATCATCTGCCCAATGTTTTCGTTATTCTTTTTGTTTCCTGTCGCATGTAGATAAGAGGTGTTGAGGTTACTAGGCTTGTTCCAGAGTTTCTCCAAGAAGCTGGTTCCAGGGATCATGGGGACCTCGCCCCCATGCCTGGTGATATCACCCATGTCCATACATTGTTTGAAATTTTGTTTTATGATTTTCTCTTTTTTCTCTTTCTCTCATAGATTGGAGGTGTTGAGGTCACCAAGCCTGTTCCAGAGTTTCTCCAAGAAGCCGGTTCTGGGGTCATGGGGACCTCGCCCCCATGCCTGGTGACATCACCGATGTCCATCTATGGTTTGAAATGTTTGTTTTATATTTTCTCTTTTTTTCTCTCTTTCTCTCATAGATAAGAGGTGTTGAGGTTACTAGGCTTGTTCCAGAGTTTCTCCAAGAAGCTGGTTCCGGGGGTCATAGGGACCTCGCCCTCATGCCTGGTGAAATCACCCATGTCCATACATTGTTTGAAATTTTGTTTTATGATTTTTCTCTTCTCTCTCTTTCTCTCATAGATTGGAGGTGTTGAGGTCACCAAGCCTGTTTCAGAGTTTCTCCAAGAAGCCGGTTCTGGGGTCATGGGGACCTCGCCCCCATGCCTGGTGACATCACCGATGTCCATCCATGGTTTGAAATGTTTGTTTTATATTTTCTCTTTTTTCTCTCTTTCTTTGATAGATTGGAGGTGTTGAGGTCACTAGACCTGTTCCAGAGTTTCTCCAAGAAGCTGGTTCCGGGGGTCATAGGGACCTCGCCCTCATGCCTGGTGAAATCACCCATGTCCATACATTGTTTGAAATTTTGTTTTATGATTTTTCTCTTCTCTCTCTTTCTCTCATAGATTGGAGGTGTTGAGGTCACCAAGCCTGTTTCAGAGTTTCTCCAAGAAGCCGGTTCTGGGGTCATGGGGACCTCGCCCCCATGCCTGGTGACATCACCGGTGTCCATCCATGGTTTGAAATGTTTGTTTTATATTTTCTCTTTTTTCTCTCTTTCTCTGATAGATTGGAGGTGTTGAGGTCACTAGACCTGTTCCAGAGTTTCTCCAAGAAGCTGGTTCCGGGGGTCATGGGGACCTCGCCCTCATGCCTGGTGAAATCACCCATGTCCATACATTGTTTGAAATTTTGTTTTATGATTTTTCTCTTCTATCTCTTTCCCTCATAGATTGGAGGTGTTGAGGTCACCAAGCCTGTTCCAGAGTTTCTCCAAGAAGCCGGTTCTGGGGTCATGGGGACCTCGCCCCCATGCCTGGTGATATCACCCATGTCCATACATTGTTTGAAATTTTGTTTTATGATTTTCTCTTTTTTCTCTTTCTCTCATAGATTGGAGGTGTTGAGGTCACCAAGCCTGTTCCAGAGTTTCTCCAAGAAGCCGGTTCTGGGGTCATGGGGACCTCGCCCCCATGCCTGGTGATATCACCCATGTCCATACATTGTTTGAAATTTTGTTTTATGATTTTCTCTTTTTTCTCTTTCTCTCATAGATTGGAGGTGTTGAGGTCACCAAGCCTGTTCCAGAGTTTCTCCAAGAAGCCGGTTCTGGGGTCATGGGGACCTCGCCCCCATGCCTGGTGACATCACCCATGTCCATCTATGGTTTGAAATGTTTGTTTTATATTTTCTCTTATTTCTCTCTTTCTCTGATAGATAAGAGGTGTTGAGGTTACTAGGCTTGTTCCAGAGTTTCTCCAAGAAGCTGGTTCCGGGGGTCATAGGGACCTCGCCCTCATGCCTGGTGAAATCACCCATGTCCATACATTGTTTGAAATTTTGTTTTATGATTTTTCTCTTCTCTCTCTTTCTCTCATAGATTGGAGGTGTTGAGGTCACCAAGCCTGTTTCAGAGTTTCTCCAAGAAGCCGGTTCTGGGGTCATGGGGACCTCGCCCCCATGCCTGGTGACATCACCGATGTCCATCTATGGTTTGAAATGTTTGTTTTATATTTTCTCTTTTTTCTCTCTTTCTCTGATAGATTGGAGGTGTTGAGGTCACTAGACCTGTTCCAGAGTTTCTCCAAGAAGCTGGTTCCGGGGGTCATGGGGACCTCGCCCTCATGCCTGGTGAAATCACCCATGTCCATACATTGTTTGAAATTTTGTTTTATGATTTTTCTCTTCTCTCTCTTTCCCTCATAGATTGGAGGTGTTGAGGTCACCAAGCCTGTTTCAGAGTTTTTTCAAGAAGCCGGTTCTGGGGTCATGGGGACCTCGCCCCCATGCCTGGTGACATCACCCATGTTCATCTATGGTTTGAAATGTTTGTTTTATATTTTCTCTTTTTTCTCTCTTTCTCTCATAGATTGGAGGTGTTGAGGTTACTAGACCTGTTCCAGAGTTTCTCCAAGAAGCTGGTTCGGGGGGTCATGGGGACCTCGCACCCATGCCTGGTGATATTACTCATATCTATGTCAACTCAGGTGATGAGGTTGAGAAGGGTCAACCCCTGCTTGCATTGGAGTCTATGAAAATGGAGGTCAGTTTAATTATTCCTACTTTTCCTCATTTTAATACTTATTTTGTGTTTCATATTTTATACAAGACATAAAAACAGAAATATGCATGCTTGGAACATGGGTCAGATTCAGGAAAGTTTCATGCCGCAAAATGAATGAATCGCAACCGACAGAGCCCTGAATTTTGTGCAGTTTTTGAAAAGAAAACTGGTTGTATACTATTTGTGAAAGTTTTCATTTTTGCAGTCATGGAAATGAAAACCTTTGTTGTTCAATTTTCGGACATTTTCAAGCATTGCAAATACATCACATGCTACCTGATGCTGATACCTCCTGGAATTTTTTTTAGTTTCAAAGAGCAATGATCCAGTGAGAGCTTGCCCGAGTCCTAAATTGATCAGATGCCCAAGACCAGATTCGTATATTTGGATATGATTAAACGAAACTACGTTTCTCTTTACACATTCCTTTCATTTGTTGATTTCTGCAGTATGTGATTCGTGCACCAAAGGATGGCATCATTGACAGGATTCTGGTTGCCAAGGGCGACAACGTCCAGAAACACGCCCCTTTAGTTGCTTACAAAGACAAGTGAAAGAACCGTCTAGGAGATCAATATTTATGTGAATTAAACCTTGTGAAACGTGTAATGGGTACAGGTTAGCAGGTCATTTTCTTGTAATGCTGTCGGAATCAGGTACATGTAAAGGCAAATTTGTCCAGGGGGTTGTTTCGTAAAGCTGTTTGTAAAGTTACGAATGACTTTATGAATGACTTGAATGTGGCAAGCCAAATGGGTTCTCAGTCATTATAAATCACATCAGCTAAAGGTGAAATATGCAGAGGTGGATTAACATTATTATGTTTTCCTTTTTTGCCACAATTTATTTGAGATTATGGGAAATACTCCACACTTTGTTAAAATGTCAGGAAATACTTTGGGCATCCCATTTGGCTCTTTATATTCAAGGCATTTGTAAAGTCATGCGTAACTAGCCGAACAGCTTTATGAAACACTGCCCTGCTGGACTTTTGGAGCCAATCAAAGTGGTTTGAATTCTTCAGAACTGATCTTTTTTCCCAAAGCAAGAGAATCATCATTATAGTCATTGATGCAAGCGTAGCTTGAAATCACCAGTGTCAGCTTTCTACAGTTTCTGTATAAATGTGCTATTCTAATTGTATGTGCATTAATGTAATATTCTATTATATTTCATCCCAAATAGTCTTCACATATGGCATTCAGGAAAGTCTAACCAATGCCTTTTAAATCGTACTTCCTCTATGGAGAGTGTCCATGCACCTTGTACCTTGTATATAAAAGAAAAAAAAAAGTTATATGAGAGTAGAAATGCCTCGTACATGCTGTACCAGACAATGTCATTTCACGCATTTGTGGTATGTGCTGGAAATTTACAGTGCTTGTTGGATTTAATGAAATGTGTAATTATGCATGGAATTCCCATGGGGCTGGCCTTTTGGTTTATGTATTAGTATTCTAAGAATGTATTCATATTTGAATTGCAGTAAAACTGATCATTCTTTTTAGATATATTCTTCTGGAAATAAGATATGAAAACAGTAATAAAAAGAACATATATAGCTTGCCACACATTAGCTTCAAATATATCAAATGGTAAGCAGGGTGCTTTGTTTCTTCCTGGGCTTCCCATTATGTCATTATATTTAAGTGTAGAAACATGAAATTCTTTTTGGAGAAAACTGCATGAAAAGTATTGAGATAAATTCATTCTCCCTCTCTCAAAGATAATTATGTTTGTGTATGGGGGGGGGGGGGGGGGCTCTTAAAGATGCTCAGTCGTGGGCTTTCATGGGGAATTTGACACCATGGGTGCTTACCCAGTAAAAGGTGTTGTCCATCACTATGAGTTTTATGACCAACAGACCTTATGTAATGCTCTGTATATTCCACCCTATGCCCCATATGGCAATGTCATTATCTCACTTTCCCTGGCCTGAGAATGCCCAAAGCAGGCTGAAGAATGTTTTTGGTGGGACAGCTTGTTTTGCTGTGCTCCAGAAATGTAGCTCTATTACAGGCATTTCCAGTGCTTTTCACAAAGTCTGGTGTCAGAAAATTATGACCCACTCCCCATGAAAGCCCACGACTGAATGTCTTTAATTGCATTACTAGAACTCTACATTCAAGGAAATTATAAAGCTTCACATAAATGTATGTATAAAATACATCAATATTTATTTTCAGATAAAGAACTTCAATTATTCTTTATTCTATAGAGAATCTTTTTCAATCCTCTCATATAGCCTCACGATGTGATTCATTGTTTTTAACCTTGTATACCTCAGTTTAAAAATGTTTTCAAAAAGTTAAAGAATAAACAACAATCCAAAACAGTAAGGTTTAGAATTGCACAAAAATCATTCAAAATCTGAAATGTGTGAGATCTAATACACATTTTGTTCAATATAGAATTGAATGCATTTGCTTTCTCTCTACATTAATGATTCAGTCTGCCCCTATAAACACTTAAAACACAGAAATTCATATTTCCATTTACTTTATATAAAGATTACACTACATGTTAGATTCCAAAAGACAGAAGTTCTATAACCAAAAGGGATTTTCTCATTTGCAATATTGCATCTTTACCCCCTTGTGTATAAAGTGAGTTGGATTTAGCTAGTCACTGAATCAATCTCTTCATAGCACAGATAGTTTTCACAACATCTATTTTCATACATATATCTTTTATGTTTTTAAGGAATATCATGCTAAAATGCCAGGGGCAGGGGTAGGTGGGGGGGGGGGATTATTTGCTGCAATATACTTTACATGAATGTGTACATAAGAAAAGGGATTCATACATAGGGTATAGGTGTTTGTTTTGTGAGATGAAAATGATATGTCAACATTGTTGTCATGGTATGTACGATAGAGAAAATAAAAATAAAATGGAATTATGGATACTAGATTACCAGACTGTTTTAGATTTGTGACCTGAATGTCAGATCAATGCCTTTGATGTAAACAAGAGTGGAAATGAAGAGAAGAATGGAAACCAATTGATACACAAAAACCCCAAAAAACTAGAAATTATAAAAGAGAGTGGTATGATAGAATTCAAGAATGAAGAGAAGAACATAAAATGGAATTGAAAGGAACACTGACACAGGAATGGGAGAGATGTATGAATGCTGAGAGCAAGATTAATAGATAATGAAGGGAGCTGGAAGAAAAGGGAGAGTACCTCACAAAAATTCAATAGGCATATTGGAAATAAAAGATCCTAATGCAAGAGGAAAGGGTAAAAAGAACTAAAAATGGTATCAGATAAACAAAATGAAGTACAAGGGAAAAAAAAGGAAACAGATATGGCAAAGAGAGAGACAGAGAGAGAGAGAGAGGAAATAATACGTGATAGCTGTCATCTGCAAAATCCCCAATAAAAACACTTTCAACTCTGCTTTTATAGACCAACCTTCATTTTAATATAATACTGTACATGCATGGTTCTTGCCAGTACATAACACCCATGGTTCCAATACCATGCGTAAAGGGTTTCAGACAAGGAAGAACCATGTGTGAAATTGCTGCACCATGTGCGGCAACAAGGGTAAAAAAATATTGGAGTATATATTCCTAAAAATAATGATAAATGTCACAGATTGTTTTGCTTTTTGGCAATGTATTTTTACTTTTATGTCATTAGTAGACAACTCCTGCTTACCAAGAAGTATTTTTCATCCTTTTACTATAGCATATACTGCCGCCACACCTAACTTTAGTTGTTATTCCGTAAAACTTCCGAAACTTCCACGTTTGCGCAGAGTGGGAACCATGTGTGGATTTTTTTCTAGTGAGAACCCTGTGTACATGTAACATTCAATGCCTCTGAAAAATACATTCTTCATATTTTGGCCAATCATTGACAAATAATCAAAGGAGAATCAATAATGCTTGCAAGTCCTGCAATATTGTTGCACTGATCATACTGGTGATATACCTCAAATTAATAGATATGAGAAATAATCCAAAACAAACAAAATTTTAGAAATGGGGACATTCTAACTAAAAGGATATACTGTACAAAAGAAAAATCTAATCATTAACATTTTCAAACCAAAATAGGAATTCTTGCAAGAAAATTTACTATAACTACTATCCTATCTTTAAGAAATGATAGTCTTTCATTTTGTAGGATTTAAATTTGTGATTTTCTTTCCACTGAGATCAAAGTGACAATAGTGTTCAAACCCCTCTAAGGAAGGACACATTCTGACATCCCATCTGTCTACCGTTGAAAATCCTTTGTGTTCAGCTGGTCTAGATGTCATTAATCACTTAAAAGAGAAATTCATAAGCAAAATGATATCTCTGATTCCCCACGGATACCTACATTTAACTTCGCAAAAGTCAAATCTGTTGGGACCACAGAAATTATTCAACTCAACACGAATTTAGACTTGACTTGTACAGTGCCATTTGCTACGGCGAATTAAAAATATCCTAAAAAGAGTCCAGAATCTAGCTAGACTAAGGCAATGCCTACTCTGTGACATGCCAAATGTGGATGTAAGTATGAGCATGTAGATATTATTTGGTGTTGTGAGCGTACTGAAAATGTGTCTTTGCTCCAAATTTGACCTACACATGTAGATGATGAAATCAACACAGGTTTTTTACACATCAGGTCATAATATTCTGTTCGACTCAGCCACATATTTTTAAATAGGATCTACAACAGGAAATTGGGACCCCTTTGTTGATTTGACTTAAGCAAAATTTGACCTATGCGATGTCAACCTGTGTGAGGTTTACTGTATTGTCCTTTAGGTGAAGCTTTAGGAAGATGGATCTGAAGAGGTGGACCAGTTCTTCCTACCTCCATCACTGTATTTGTAATCAACCATTTGTTGTTGTAATCGTACACTTTCGTATTCTTAAAATTACTTCTCACCATCCTCCTCTCTCAATACATGTACCATTTCTGATACACAACTGATGGCCATGACCAGCAGAAACTGGCCGATGTCCGCTTGTCAGTCCATGGTGCCAATTTGCTCACTGAGGGCGACACACACAATGTTCATCAGATAATGTTTTTCATTTTGCCTCATGCTATCAGGAAATGCTAAGAAGTGTCCATCTCATTCTGCTCTGACTTGTAATGCCTGTACTCGGGTTTCAACTCCCACATGTACTTGTGTGGTGCCCTCTGGTGGTAGGTTCCTATCTCCTGAAGGATCTCTTTCAGGTAGGGCTGTAGAGGATGACATAAAAAAAAAAAGCTTGACAAAACTGATTGCAATAACAGGTTTCTTACACTTATACATTTTCAAAATTCCCCAGTAGGAAACTGTGAATTTCCATGACCATTTTTTACAGTTTCAAAATCATCGCAATACTAGTAAGCTCCATCAGAACAGGGGGGTGTTTCATAAAGTTGTTCGTAAATTACGAACGACTTTTGCTATTGATCCCTTTTTTTTCTTTTTTTTTCATATAGACCGATCCAAAAATCGATTTGTGGGCAAAGCTATTACTGCGGTATCCCCCACAGCGCGTATGTAATCTTTGCGCGCGATACATTCAGCTGCACTGCATTGTTGTATGTAACTCTATGGCAGGACACCGCAGTAATGGCTGATCATCTGCTGCCCTCAACGATAAGTCAGTGCGGCCTATACAGAGCTGGGAAGGTCAGAATGATATTTGACGATTTATTCTTTTTTTTTTCATGCCTCAACTCACCACAGGCTGTTGTGTAATCCTTGAAAGATCTTTCAGCTGGTAGAACTGGTGATTCTCGAATGCGGAGAATAGAATATCCATCACCTTCTCCTTCTCCAAACGAGGCTTCTTCCCTTCTTCCTTCTTCTTTTTCTCATGTGCAGCCTGACAGAGAGAGAGAGGGAGGGAGAGAGAGAGAGAGAGATTGAAAGTTACATCACAAGAATATGTGAGGAGGGGAGAAGGAAAAGGTTGAATATATTTAGGTTCAGATGTGGCATGTGCAATTATGAAGAGCAGTATAAAACAACATACAATAATACACTGTACATTCAAAGAGAAGCTTTGCATAATAATAGGACTGGAAAGAAATTACCTGCTATGATGTACCTGTATATCAAAAGAATTCTTAGAAATAATAAAAATCAAAGAGTCAATCCTCCTTGAAAAGAAAATATCTGTCTTTACTGAGATACACACTGTAACCATGGTCAATCTCGGTTTAAAACAAGACATAAAGAAATAGAGACTGAATTCATTTTACATGTTCCTCTATATTTCAAATGAATATAAACTAGATGGAAAGATGGAAAATCACAAATGATGTCATAAAGATAAGAAAAACAACAAACAAATGCATGGGACAAAAAGAAATGGGCAAGAGCGTATTTTTGAAAATTATTCTTACGAGTTCTGGATGTCTAGACCTAGGTTTGTAGGCGTTGACCGGTCGTTTGTCCTTAATGTGTTGTGTGACCTTGGTTGGTTTGTGTGCAAGCTCTATCTGCTTCCTGTTAAGTCATTCAATTCATTGAAAAAAACAAGAGGAGAAAATACTTCAAGTCTTTGCGACACGACACTTAGAGGGCGCTTTTAAGAATTACGAGCACAGACAAATGGATATGTTACTCATGCTGTGTCGCACAGATTTAAACATTGAAAAAAATAGAAGTATTGAATGGGATTTAGTCTAGCTCTCAGTATAAAACACAATAAAATTTGAATTAAGTGTTATAAAAATGTTGTTAAACTTGATACATAAACAATGCCACCAGAGGTGTGTATTCCCTGATTTTGATCCTTATGTTAAACCTTTGAATATTTTGATTAAAAAAAAGAAATAATATTCATTCAATTTGTATAAATTCATTAAAAGAAAACAAGACATAAAGCTATTCATGGCAGCTGGCCGAAGGGTGATGCTGACTTATCGGTATTTTGCATGCCCATTTTAATTTATTAATTGGATAAAAAATTAATGTTACTGTTCACTTTTAAGCCCAGTGCACACTATATGATTTATCTGGGATCCGATTTTAGAAAAATTTGTTATAGCATTTGATATGAACATTCAAACATGTAAAATCTTAATGATCAAATTCCAAATAGTTGTATGAATACTAAAATCGAAATTATGGGCTATTGGGAGCCTCTCTGTAGGAAGAAAAGCAAACTCAATTCAAAATTGTAGTGACATCATAGCAATCTTTTGATCGGTTATGATTTGAAGCCAGTTTAGCCTTTACTCCTACTGAAAGGCTTGCAGTTAACCAAAATTTCAATTCCAATATTCCTATCATTATTTCTAACTTCAAATAAGATAATTTTACTTGTTTAAACTTTCATATTTAATGCAAAATGCCACTTGTTTGAAAATCGGGTCGCAGTCGGATCATTTAGTGTGAAGTGGCCTTTAAGAGTACACTTCTTTCAGGAAAGGTATACCTTTTCATCAGCATATATGAATCACTTCCAACAGGCCTGCACTCTAATCTCTCCACAACCTTTCCTTCCACTGATAACTTATCTATAAGAAAAAAAAAAAGAAAAGGAAATTAAAAGCAGAAAAAGAAAAGAAAGAAAGGAAAGAAAGATACATTTAAATTACATATATTTGGCCTGTGAAATCCCATATGAAGAGGAATATACAAATGTCCTTGTTATCGCATGAAGATCTTGAGTTATTTGAGACAATAAGCAACAGACAATTGGGTAATGGCCATCTATGAAGAAATCACACACAAGATCATGGAACTATTCAACTTACAGTAACATTTCATGTTGGATGTCATTGACACCATTCTAATGGTGCACATCTTCTGCCCTTTTTCCAGCCATTTTTTTTTTCAAGCGATGCACAACTTGCTGATATCTTGTGACACAAACTACATGTATTGATAAAACCTGGAAATAAACTACATAGAGTACAAGTATGTCACAGTCAGACTATCGATACCCCCATGTGTATCCCTCTGCTTACCACCAGCCCATCTTCACCCCCACAGATATCCCTCTGCCCATCTCCAAATATTTGTTACCCCCATGTCGACCCCTCTGCCTACCACCAGACATTCGTAACCCCCTTGTGGACCCCTCTGCCCCTCTGCCTACCACCAGACCATTGTTACCCCTCCTGTGTATCACTCTGTGTACACCACATGTACCCCTCTGCCGACCACCAGATATTTGTTACCCCCATGTTGATCCCTCTGCATACCACCAGACATACATTACCCCAATGTGGACCCCTCTGCCCCTCTGCCTACCACCAGACTATTGTTACCCCTCCTGTGTATCACTCTGTGTACACCACATGTACCCCTCTGCTGACCACCAGATATTTGTTACCCCCATGTTGATCCCTCTGCCTACCACCAGACATTCATTACCCCAATGTAGACCCTTCTGCCTACTACCAGAATTCGTAACCCCCTTGTGGATCCCTCTGCCTACCACCAGACCATTTTTACCCCACTTCCTGTGTATCACTCTGTGTACACCACATGTAATAATAATAATATTCTGCATTTATATAGCGCCGGATACATCTCTCTGAGATGTGTCTAAGCGCTTTACAGAAATATTATTACCCTGGTCATCGATTCAGGCTTGCGCGCACACAATGTATGCACCTTCTCCACCCCTGAGGGAGCATTGCAGCCAGTACCCCTATGCCTACAATCAGATTATTTCTACACACCTGTGGCCCCCTGTGAGTAGACCATCATGGTTCCAGGCAGTGCACTCATGACCTGCATCTTATGTTCTACTGGTATATCGGGATCCTCTGGGCTCAGTTTGGTCTTTGCAACACTTTCATCCATCACCAAGGTGATGTCAGGCTTACCAAACTTTCTGTTTAAAACAAAAAAAGTGGAAAATGTTATAATATCTTTTGAAAAGACATCAATCAAAAATTTCCACAATGTAGTATTGTGGATAACTATCCTGTTAAATGCACCACATGATGAAAATCCATGCCAGAGCTAAAGCCAGGGTAATATTTTCTACAGCCAGGGTAATATTTTCTACAGCCAACTGTTAACTTATTTCGTTGAGATATCTTGAATATCTCAAAGATCTTTAACAATCAAAAGATCAACTATTTATAGTCTAAGGTGACTAAGTTTTTTTTAATTTTTTTTTTATTCCTGGTACACAAAAAAAAAAATTAAAACACAACACAGAAACAAATAAAGTGTACATTTTCTTACTTTCCAACTCGTATCTTTCCAATATGACCATTCTTTTCAGATTTCTCCCATCTCTGAGCAACATACTTAGGAACCTGAATAAAAAAAAAAAGAAAACATGAACTGTAGATGTAGAGCCACAAAAATGTTACATTAAGAATTCTAAAATTAGTTAAATGTATAATTATCTGTAAAGGTACTCTTGTACATTCAATAGTCAATTGTTGATGCCTTTCTTGTTTTCATTTATGTATGCCATGATCTACAATTTTCTATTTGTGCAATGGCCCTTGTGGCAGATTAGACTTGTGCTTAACAAGTTATCCAATAAAGTCTACTACTACTACTGCTACTACTACTACTAAATTGCATTAAAAAAAACAAAATTAACTGTAATTAGCCTGAGTGCACATGGTAGGAATTCTTTACTATTGGTTGTTACTGGTATGATGGGGGCCCTATGTCTGCACACTTAATATTTCACTTGAAATTGATAAGACTCTCCTTTGGTATTCTTCTAATGGCTGACCTCATTTCAATCCTCATATCCTAGAGATTAACTGTGCCAAAAATCTCGTTAAAATTTGAGTAAGAACAATGTCATTTTCACAAGAAAAGGTGATGGTGTCAATTTGATGCTAAAAAACAAAAGGCTCTTTGTCTGCGCACCCATTCACTTTGTACGCAGTTCAAGGTTTTTTGTATGAAAGGTAGCATTTTCAAGGCATGTGAATAAAAATACACAACATACTGCTAGACGTTTTTCATCAGTTTTTCCTCATTTTTTCATCATTTCATTTCATTAAAATTGATATAAAGATGTGTTTGTTGCATCTTTTATGATGTTAGAATCGCGCAGGCATCGGCACTGCGCAGACATGGAGCACCATACCTGTTGGCTCCTGTATTAAGGCAATGGCAATGAGAGAAACAAGTATCTAATGGATTAACTAATTCTCAATTTTAAAAATAAGATTTGTTATCAAATAAAACCCAGATTTGAACCTCTCAAATATTCCCCTCTATTAAATATAGATCTGTCATATCTTACTAAATCAAGATGCATTAATTTCCATGATTATTTATTCATTAGTGCCTCTGTATCTGAATCTGATTTTCTTCTGATTAGCTTGTCAGTGAATCATTGCCTTTACTTTTGTAACAATAGCATGGCATGGGCATTTTGTGGCATTATTGTAAAATAAGTCACCAGTCCATTCACTGCCCTTTATTTCGTCAGTGCTGGCGACAGCTTTCCACTCCCAGCTTTGTACACAATGCGAGCGCACACGTGAGAAGAGAGGTGACTTATTTCACGATAAGGCCAATTTTGTATCATCATATGCATCATTCAATCATCCATATTCATTTTGGCATTATTGTGAAATAAGAGAAACAACCAAGATTGTGAAGAAGCAAGTCTACTTAAAGATTAGACATGGCTACTTTTCACAAAGATGCATTAACGAATGGAATAACCTTTCCCCAGATGTGGTAGAGAGCTCATCACTCAATAGTTTCAAATCGAACTTGTTAAAATTTTGGTCATCAAGAAAAGATAAATTTGATCCGGAAGAGTCCTTTGCTTGTCCATGTTCTTCTACTGCTGTACAGCGCCATTAAAACAGTGTTCCAGTTTGAATTTTTCATTAGATGTCAACGAGAGGCAAATAAGTTTATAACTTTAAATGCCTACATCCAAGGTATTATCCAAGGTATATAACCATTTCTTTGCCTTTTGAACTTTGCCTGGTTTGGTGTCCTTATTCCCCCATGCCCCTCGGCCCTCGCCTCGCCCTCGGCTCTCATTTTTAAAGGTTTTATGACACTGTCACCTCGATTTTTTTTATTATGGTCTGTTTTACTCAATTTTTCATGATGAATACGAATCTGGCAATTGTTTCCCGTAATTTTGTCTCAATTCGACACAAATCAGGAAAAAGATCACGGTTAGGGAACGCCCACTAAAATTGTTCAAAAGTCTACCGATTACGTAATCGTTGTGTGACGTCATCAAGGGAATATCAAGCAGTGGGATCGCTCCTCTAGCACGCGTATACATTGTTATCCATTCATTGAATTCTCACAAGTTCTCGCGATATATCTTAAATTCAAGCACAATCATGAGTGATCTTTCAGGATCAGAGAGTGAATATGATCCTGCCCACTTGTCATCTGTTCAAGATTCTCCATGGTCGAATTCAGATAGTGAGCGAGAAGAAGAATTTGCCAGAGAAAATCAAGAAGAGGCCGGTCCTGATATTCCTGCTCGGGCTGCTGGCATGCAAGCAGTGGGTATTTTGCCGTACCAATTCGAGCCAGAGTTTCAACCAGGGGAAGAAATTCGGAATGTTGGTGCCATCCAAGAAAATGACATTGAGGGTAGACTTGGAAACAACAATTGGTAAGTTTATCTCATACATAATACTCCGTAACTAGTACCCTGAGTGTCTGATAAACATGATAAAGATGTCTCAGCTGAGAGGGTCGGATTGGAAGTGACAGAGCAGTAGCGTGCGCTGCAGCCGCTGCTACCCGACGCTTCCGGCTGGAAACACAGCTCAGTTACGTTGCTAAGCCGAAACGAGGCTGGTGGACGGATCTGTGCTGTGGCTGCTGCCCGATGCTCATGTGGCTCATGTGAAAATGAATTTATGAAAAATGTGTTGATATTGATCCAGTAGCATTTTGGTGTACCGAATATTAATAATCTCTTCTCATTTTTTAAAAATTTAAATGAGAAACTAGGAATCATTTTACTTGACTAACACTTGGTAACTTTCAGTCTAGTATTAAAAATGTTTTCATTCATTTTTCAAATTTCTGTTGTTCATGCAGGTGTTCATGCAGCGGAGGATGCCAAGCGATGCCTCGAGTGGTCGAATCTTACTGCTGCAAAGAAGTGGCTCAGGTAGTGGCGATGATGGAGCGGTACACTGCTGCAGAACTGAACTGCATCACAGAGCACCCTGGATTTGAAGGGGTTTGTCTAAATCCGTGGGTTTTAGACACTGCATACTTGGGGTATCGGCAGCAATATGGTGACAGGGCACGGCATGATGCAACTGAGAATGAGTGAGTGTTTTTTCATGAACAATTGCACTTATTTTCTGCAATCAAATATTTGAATAAGAAAATTATTAAAAAATGATTTTTATCAACTCGATTGTCCTGAATGGTATCATGTTTTATATCATTTAAAATTATGAAAATATGTATCATAAGGTCAGTGTTGAGTGTTGTAATGAGCTACGGTATATATTTTTGAATGGTTATTTAGCAGTCTTCAATTTTATTCTTTTTTGACTCAGAGGTGTTGAATACATGTACAACCCCCTCCTTACTTATGAATCACCTAACATATGCACATGTAGTAGTCAGCATAGGCGGGGGGGGGGGGGGGCGTCCCCACCCCCTAAGTTTGAGGTGGGGGACAATCCCCCCTAAATTTTTTGTTGATCACCTTTTTTTTTGTCAAAAGGTTTCCTTGTTCCCCCTCTGAAATTTTGGTTGATAACATTTTTTTTTGGAAGGGGGGGGGGGGGGGTTGCTTGTCAAAAAATGTTGGTGTTCCCCTCTAGATTTTTTTTTTACCTCCGCCGCCATTGGTAGTCAGTGGGATTTTGGGGAAAATTTAATGATGTAGATTTAGAAATCATGTGATGTTCTGTATCTGATTTACTTATTTTTTTATTTTTTTATTTATTGTTTTGTAGGAAACGCAGGCACGTTGGCTATCGGCAGCTCGCAAGATGGTGTTGGGGATTTCTAGGCAGATCTGTGCGCGTCCCCCTACCTTCCTGTGCGGTGACTCACATCCGAGCTACTTATCCATCGGATATTTACAGAGGTTTCGAAGAAGCGTAGACCTTCTTTATGTTGATTTCAATGAAGGCACCTCTGAATCAACAGATGGTTGATTCCATTGCAATGACTGGATGTACTTAAAGTCTTAAACATTTTATCGAGTGCCATTATTATTTGTGATCTCTCAACTAGAAGTACATGTAATTTTAAAGAAATTTTTTGCCAAGTATACCTGGTATGTAGAAAAATTTCTTTTTGTCACATTTTTTACTGATAAAAAGTCATAAAGATTCTGTTTTTATCACTGCTAAAGACAAGCACTCAGAGCTGTTGTATTATTGTATGTTTTGATTAAATAACAGGAAAGTACAGAGTGTATTTATTTCTGTTTTCTTTAAATAAAGGTGTTCAAACCCACTTTATTTTCTTGCGTTCTTTTCCAAAGTCAGTTAAGGCAGTCTTATTAGAGTCCACTTCTGTTATAATCTTGATATTTATGGCAGCACTCATGCAGTACATATGAAATTGGTACTGGAAAACTGCCTGTCATTATAAATCACTATATCTTATTATAATTATAACAAGAGTGAACTAATGAAACCAAACATTTTGGGTATGTTTTGGCCTACAATCTAGGCAGTGGCCGGGGCTATTGTCTTTTGCTGCCAACTGTAAATGTAAACTAACAACATTTTGCAGCCCACAGCTTATACATGACAGTCTTGCATTGGTCAATTTTTTTAAAAATTATGGTCAACAAATTGGTGTGGAAGTTACATACAAAAATTCTGTGTTATCCATTGTCGATAAACAATGGCAACTATTAATGCAGGACCGGAGTGTATAGGTTGTGCTACTTTGTTGCCCACTGTTAACGGTTGAACGCAAAAGACAACGGCAGTAGCCCCGAGCTAGAGTACAGGCTAGGGAATGTTGGATGATAGATGAATGATTGAATGTGGCAAAATTGCTTCGACTTAAAATGATTATAAGGTAGACTTAGGCAGAGTTACCTGTACTTAAATTCAGAGGTACGAGCATTGTACAATGTAGATTTGATGGAAGTGGAGGACATGTGAAAGAGGGACACAAGAGCGATAGTGGAATCTGGGGCCTTTTTCATAAAGTACTGTGACTGTTGTAACTTTGCCATTATGGAAAATAACCATGGTAACATTGCTCAGCAGCCAATAAAAATCATGGTTACCATGGTAGTTGCCATAACGACAAAACTACCAACGGTTGTAACTCTTTATGAAACAGGCCCCTTGAGTGCATGTAAAGAGGAATCCAACCAAGATAAAAAGTTGTTTTAAGAGGGGAAAGAAAAGTGAAAGTGGTGAAAGTGTAAACGATATCGGAGTAACAAGAAAGTTATTAATTTCTGAAAGTTTGTAAAACTTTGTAATTTGTATACCGTTAACTATCATGGAGGCTTCACCGTATTGATGCTGTCATCGTGATGGAGGATAGGGAATATTTTCCACTTGCCTAATATACAAAATGTGTATTGCATAAAAAGTTATTTTTATTCACATTTTTACTTAAAATTATATATTTTTTGCTCAGGAACATAAAAGATGCTGATATTTCGAGTACGACCGGCAGGACCCCTACTTATGGGTAATACACAATTCCCTGATAACTGAGTATACATCCCATTGGAAAGTTGTCCCTGTCACTTGTTATAATTTACTTTCCAAATTGCCAACTTGCAATGTACTGTACAGTCTTGGAGATCTCATTTTTAAACCTACATCTAAAAATCCTTTATGGTTGCCATCAATATTTAGTCTATTTATAAAATAGTCCACTCCCATTATAAGATTTTCCAGGGCAAATCAATTACCTCTAAATAAATGCGGCATCGATTTTACACTTTATAGTTGCATAAAAAATATGTGAATGCACAGTTTAGACATTTGGAGCATTGCAACAAGAGCGTCCTTCCAGTGCACATATAATGGTAGTGGACTGTATAACCATAAACTATGCAGTAGCTGTAGAAAGACAAGAGACAGAATGCTTTTTTTTTGGTTAAAAATTCTGCAAACTATTATATTCTCAGAGAAGCATTGATTTGAAAGCAAAAATGAGTGCAAGAGACATAAATATGAATAAATATAAGTTGGACAATAGACATGTTATGGCTTAACTTGTTCAGGACAATCAACCTTATGTGGTTAACGTAAATAATTTTTGTTTCAGAGCTATAAAAAATACACCAGGTATATTAGTAAAAGAGAGAGAGAAAAAATATGCATACATTGTACTCGTTGTTGAGTGACCATACTGCCAGGAATTTTATGAAGATAACCTTTAAACTCCTTAAATTGGCAACACATTGGAAGAATTGAAGACCAGTGTGTTTCATCGAAATTGGTGTTAAAAAATATCAAAGTTCCAAACCATGTATGTTGGTTTCAAAGACATCACATTCAATTAGAAGCATATAGCTTTAAAATAAAAAATATTGCTGTTGCCCATTTAAGGAACAAAATGTGATCACTTTAGTTGTTAAATAATTCCTGTCCTGAATGGGTTAAGATAAGTATAAACATGGAGGTAGTTTACAGAATTGCATGTACAAATGCTTGAAAAAAAAAGATATCAAATTTTAGTAGATGTTACATCAGGGAAAATTTTGGAAGCTACCTGAATCATCAAATTCAGCTGTTTAAAACATGGAACACTTTGAAATGCATTTCAAATGTATTTTGACCACTTCACCTACATTTATAAACACAATCACATTTATCCAAAGAAATATCTATGTAATACATGATATATAACTTCTTTCACAGTTGCTTGTACAAATGCTTAAAAAAAAATGTTTTCTGATTTTATTAGCCGTTGCTTCAGGTCATGCAAGATTTTTTTGAGCTACATGACACATACCCGAGTCATCAATTGCAACTGGCTAAAACGTGAAATACTTTGACATGCACATCAAATGTACTTCAACTACTTCATCTACATTTATAAATACAATCACATTTATGCAAAGAAATATCTACTTATTACATGCAAATAACACAGAAGAGAAACATTCTGATAATGCTCTTAAATCTTTAACATTTTATACAATTATTGCAGTAACTAATATTCCGAAATTGTATAGACCATGAAAGCTTTTTTTTGGAATAGTTGTTGGAGCTAGTGGTCGTAACCGGCCAGCATGAGAGATTTTGAACCACAACTCATGATAATAACTGACCACCGTTATAAATGAATAATGTTTCTGACAAAACTCCTTGCAAAGAATTGTGCATGTGTTACTGTTGAACAAATCTTTTCCAACAGTATTTCCTTAAAATTATGTTACTGATCACTCACAATTATGTGGAAGACTTTACTGTTGAACAAAACTCAAACAAATATAAATCCATAATAGATATGATTCTTTTTGTTTAATAATTTTGAATCAAAGGTACCAAATTGCTCAGTCATCTGATTTGCCTTCACAATGTTATTTGTACAACTACATGTAAATCAGAGATGTATGTCTTCATATCAAATTTGCAAAAAAAAGTATACATACAGTTCATCAGATGAAAAATGGCATGTTTAATCATAAGGAATTTGATCGTTTCTGGTTCAAAAGAGTAACTAAATTTTCTCTTAAATGAACTTATGTGTTCAATCTTTCATTAGTTCCAATTTATCATGAAGCTGTATACGATACTAGCATGATAGGATTTACAGTTCACTTATTTTAATTAAAACGACTTCGGTGATCCTGAACAAGTTCCTCCTTGGAAGGAAAGGTATATTCACTGCATAAAGATGGCGGGGCATCCTTCCTCTCTGGCAGTTGAGATGATCCTGTGCACAATCGTCCGACCTCATCCATCAGATCATCAACAAATTCTGAGATACAAAATGGTCAAAAAGTGAGGTTCAACATGTACAGGTCAGCTACACCAGCTAATGGATATTCAAATATGTTGGATGGTATAGTTTTTACCAGTGTTTTTCTTATGCCATGTTAGTATGCTATAAAATGTACCACCAATGGGCATCAAGGAAAAAAAAATGCTCCCTAATTTTCTTCTCGAGTAATCTAAAGCCCAATAGATTATATTGTTCAGAACAGTTATAGTGATCAACACAACACATGAGAAAAGTATGATTTAACTGATGTTACTCTAGTAATGAATCATTGCCATGGAATCATCCTTTTTCACAATATGTTACTGATATGATGATGAAACTATAGTCGATAACACACAGAAAAAAATAAACTCACTGAATGTTTTTGCTTCCTTAACAGCTTTCACTGATGCCTTCCCTGGCTTGTACTTTGGTTTGCTGACCATGTACCGCTTGTCCCCTTTCAACGTTTTTGCCTGCTGTCGGTTTCCATTTTCATTGAAGTCCATAGCGGCAAGTCTGAGCCTGAATGATAACCAGAAAATAAATGCATGGAGTAAAATCATGTCTAATACAGTGCGTCCCAGAAACAGAGAATTATCAAAGACTTATCGCAGCATAAACACAATGCAACATGCAATTGCTTTATATTTTTCACCTGGTTTAACTAAGATATTTCATCCTTGCAAAAGAAAAACAGTTCGAAAAAAGGATACAAAAAAGTCACTTATCAGGGCTATCTGAATTTTAAAAATAGAAATGTCTGCTCTTTAATTAGATTTCCAAACTACATGGAATAGTCACGAAATACCAAAGTTAAGTTTATTCAAACTCATGCTTGAATTTCAATTCTATAAAATGAATGTGGCCTCTTAATATCTGTCAGACTTTTTGGGGGGAGGGAGGGGGGGATTATAAAACCCTTTGCATCATTCCATATGGGTTTAATCCAAACATTTGATCTACCTTTTTTAATAACAGTCCTATATATATCCACTTTTGCTTGGAATTAATTTTTGTGTATGCTAAATAAAGAAACATGCTCCAATGTAACTCTTCTCAAAGAATATATAGTGCATTTACCTGCTAGTCATTCCTTCATACGAATAAGACTTCAGCTTAGGCGCATACCGGTTCACCAGACTGTGATATGACTCCAGGGAGGATGTCTGTTGGTCTCCAGACAGCTTTTTCACATCGTTCAACAACATGGTGCTTTGCACGATACCTGTTAGTTTTTCACAGACTTTTGTGCCTGAAAAATTGATAAAAAAGGAACCGAATCATTAATGACAATAATAATAATGCAGTTCTTATATAGCACATTTCAGACCTGAAAGGACAATCAGTGCACTTTAATTAAACAATTGTTGCCTTGGGTAACCAGTGTATCATGCCTAAAGAGCAGATGACGTCATAATTACAGTTTTCAAAATGGAAAAATGCAATAAAATAGAATCAACATACTTTATGAGAATAATGGCAAAAAATTATAATGAATGGTATTGGTAGGCTTGCTGCACACATAATGCTGAATTGCATACTAAGTTCAGGAAGGAAAAATACAATACTCATAAGGTTTGATTTTTCTTGTTTCATATGATACAGATTTAACATTAAACAAATAAATCTTATTCCTGAATTTACCTGGTGTGAGCCATTTTTTCTTGCGACCTTGAGCTTCCAAGTCACCATGAAGACACTTGGGAAAGACTTCAGAATGACCTTCATGGATCCCTTGGATGTGGTTCATAAGAGACTTCCACTTGGCCACCCTCAGATCGTCTTCATCCTCTTCACAAGTTGCAGCCACCCAATACATATGGTTGGTGATGCTTGGTTCCCATTGCACAAGTTCTTCACAATCCTTTTGCTTTGCCAAGGCATGCACCTTCTTTCCAACACCTAATATAGGTAATAAAAAATATACCAAAACTAAAAACAAAAACAACAAAAATACCTGAATTGATGACATCATGCGAAATTTTTGTCATAGATAACTGCCTCACATTTATTTATACGAAAAACCAAATGCAAGCATGATGCAAAAGAGAAACAAGGATATGGAATGTGAAATAGAAGCATTAATTTCTGGACTAAATCACTACTTGCTTCACATGAAATGACATCACAGAATTCAGGCCTTTGACAAGTGAGATACTGCTGTTTTTTGAAGCTTGCTAATTTGAGTGCCTGTAAAGCAAAAAACTCGCTTGGCAAGCAGTTAAATTAGACAAAACTCCCATTGTTTTCTGAGTATTTGCAGCTTTCCAAGAGTGTATAGTTGCTTTTGCTTAGGACCAGGAGTTTAAGCACTAAATATTTAATAATAAACAAGTCAAATTAATATTTCAATTTAAATATATTTTGCATGACACAAATGTATAATTACTCACCTTTGGATACATGCCAGACATCATACACATGAATAATGTGTGGAAGTGTGATTCTGATGTATTTGGCAAGTTGTCTATGTCGGTCCGTTACTACCTTCCTGATTACTAGTCCCTTGTCATCAAGAAAGTTGACAACTCTCTTGAAACCTTCCAACTCCATATGGTATGAACCCTTCACCTCATTACTCTATGAAAAAACAAAAAACAAAGTATGAATTAACATTGCATAACACACAGGAGTGATAACATGAAATACCAGTTAGGGGCTTGAACATCTAAATAGCCTTTAAATTTAATCAATTTAAACTGACAGACATGAATACAAAAAGTAACCAAGACAAGAGGAATTATGCTTCAACTTAATCCGTCTTGGAAAAATGCAGATTATTTTTATTTACTTTCTATTTCATGAAATAAAACTAGGCACTTGTGGTCATATGTATCATGGGAACATGAACTAAGGACAGCAAATCAGACCCACCTGAACCAGCTGAAAATCGACAATCTTGTTGATATTCAATTCCAGAGCAGTGTATACCCCAAACTTTGCAGAATGTCCTGGGCTATCCGCTCTTCCATCGCCCCCAACGGTGAGTGGCAGACCCCGTTCACACAGTTCAGTGAGCAGATGGTTCTGTTGCTTCTGCCATTGGTTGGTGATAGCTGGATGCAGAACCTTCTCCTGGTGTCTAAAGAAAGTCCTGCGTGAGTGCGTTGCTACGTTGAAATGTTTCAGCACTCGCAGCGACTCACTGGGGCTCCCGCCAGCAAACAGGATTGCTGCTGACAGCTGGAGGTTGCCAGCAGGATAGGGGCCTATCCATGGCTGGCTCTCCCATATTGTCGACTTCTGGTCACAAGATAGGCACTCCCTTGTCACAGAAAGGAGGCTTCCAACTTCTCTCTTTACAAGGGACACATTTGAAGACTTGCAGGATGGACAAAACTGCAACAGCTCCAAAAGCTTAGACTCAAAAACAATGTATTTTTTTTCCTTGTGTGGAGGAATACCTTTGGCTGGGGCTTCCCATGGGGCCTTTTTGCTTGGTCGCCTTTTCCTGTATTTGAAATAAAAGACAACAAATGAAATTGTTTAGAAATACAAAAATAAAATCCTTAAAGACGATGTAAGAATTTCATCAGCCTGCTGTCGCTGTAACATAAAAGAAAAGTTATCTAAAATGCATTATTTATTGAATTACTATAATATGTGTCTGAGGTTTTTCTCAAAAGAATTTACAGCACTAGTATTGATTTCGAACAGGATAATAAAAGAACGAACCGTTTTCTCCGTCTTTTTTGTGGCTTGGCAATTTCACGCTCATCTGATGTTGAAGATGAAGATGATGGTGGTTTGTATCCAGGTGAGGAGGGTTCTGCAGCGTCACTTTCTGGTGATAATAACCTTTCTTCCTCCACTTCCTTTGAATCAACTTTCTCTTCTGGTATATCCCCTTTGTCAAAAGAGGTCCCTCTTGAAATAAAGGCTGGAATATCGGGTGGTATCTGTGAGCCTGTGTTCTGCAGAAGTACAACCCTTTGTGACCCTGAAAATGTACATTTATATTTTACTTTTACTTTGGTTGTGAAACAAATTTTCAGACATAGGGGAACACAACATATCTGCAATCCAGGGTTTAAGTTATCTATGGCCCGGAATATACTGCGTAGGACTTATTCTTTAAGTGGATTTGCAACATTTACACCTTCAAATAAATCTATTATCTAGAGCATATGTTTACAAAAACTTTCCACAACTTACCAGCACCAGCCTCAAAAGGAAAATTGACAATGTAGATAAACAAATGAAAAATAAACTTACGTTTTACTCTTGTTGCTACAGAGACCTGTATCCCAACAGCGGTTGTAAGGCCATGCTGCTGAAATTCCATTGCTGGATCTTTGAACGGCTGTTAATTGGATATCAATACAGTAGCCAAGATATGCTGAATACATTTACACACTGGTCAGTGATATGCAAAAAAATATATACATAAATAAAGTACGGTTTCCAGCACAAATACTAATCAAAACTGCACCTGAATCAATGCTTGGATAAACTGTAATTTCAGTCACAGCCAGGTATGTAAAGACTTGAAGAGACAAGTATTATGAGTTTTTCATGAACCATATGTCTTGTTTGAATCACATGCATTTTCTTTGGAAAGAAAAAAATGTAAATATAATTTACATGTATCTTACATTCTACTGAATTCATTGCCATTGATAATTTACTCAATACTATCCTTTATTTGCTGCTAAATTAAACATACCTTTATGTTTGTTTGCTTTCATGTTTTTTTTACGGGGAGGGGGTGCACAATTTGAAAACAAATTCATACCTGTTCATCAAAGGATTCTTCAGACTCAGATGAATGTTCATCTGTCCATTGGCTGCATCCTGGCTCATCAGTGTCTGATTGACTTTCCATTGATGCGGGCTCCACTGCTGACCCTTGTTCCTCAGAATCCCTAGCCTCAACAGATGTTGACAGCAATTCATCCAGCATCTGTGAGAATAATTTGAATAAAAAATGAGAGAAAATATACACAATAGCCATGTGTTCTTACTTCTAAAATAATAAACTTAAGGAATTAATAACGTATAAACATGCTAATTTTAGCCTTTGGGCTGTGTAACATGTATTTTTTTAATACGAAATAAACCATGATTGAATTGAATGAAATTAGAAATCATCTTCCTTCAGATGTATTTTTCATTCAGACCTCAGTTAGATTTCACTACCTACTTATAATGTATGATGTACGGCAGTGAGTACAAACTGTTACAAAGTCACCCACACAATTTCATCCATGCATTGTATGGAGTAATCATTGGTGGGATAAGAAAGTCCAAATATTACATTTTAAATTTTCAATACGAGAAATTAGATGTATGCATATTTATTCTAATTTGGGGCATCTAATTTGCTGAATTGGTAAAATGAGCATTAAGTATTACAATTATTAAAAATCATAAAAAATAGAAAAAGTGAGAAATTAATTATTGGTGGGACATGGAACCTCTAACGTTCTAACATTTTATTACTCTGAGGGCTATGTATAATAATATGCAAATTAAGTCATGTCAAAAGACAAAATGATCTATTATATTTTGGGGACATTTTAAAACTTATTTCGCAGAGTACAAAAATTGCATCATAGCATCTTTAGGCAGACTTTCTGACTCATCAAGTATAAAAATGTAATACCACGAAAAAATAAAAAATACATGTACAATAACAAGTTAGTTTTTTTTTTAATATAATTGTCAATTCATTCATTCCACTGTATAGATCTGCAAACTGCAACCATAATGACAATTGAGATGTTTCATTGTATTTATATCTCATTCAACCACTTAACTTCATTTAATTTTATTCTGCACATTGTATACATTAATCCCTGTATTGTAATTATTAAATCCATTCAGTTATGTTGTATTTGCTATCATAATTTTCATGCCTTATTATATATCTAAATCACTTCTTATAGAGCCCAATAGCTCATACCATTTTCATTATTTCTGTACACTATTAAAAGATTAAATTTCTATCAATTTTTTTTTATCTAAAATTTTATAGATCTACATGTTATAGCTCCATGGCATAAACTATTTCTACAATCATAATTGTGAATATTTTAACTCTGTAAATTATTGCATGAACAACTTTGTACAAACATAAAAACATAAAACATATAATACCATGTTATTGAGAAGGTTCCTTTCATGCAGATTTGTTTACCCTTCTCATGACTTTGTGTAAAACAAACACTGAATTGAATTAATATAAAATATGACAATAGGCCTGGAATCTGGATCTAGAACATAAAATTTTTTTTTTTGGCTTTTTGAAAATAAGGTAAAAATACTCCGTTTTAATTACCAGGGTAGCCACTTCAGTTAGGAAACTGGTCTACCACCAGGCCCAGCATAACATAATAATTAATACCTGAATGTAATTGTAATTATTATCCTTCTCCAAATCTAAATGTCGAGTGCCTAGAAACTAGTATTTTAGTAAGGCAGGAGGTCCCACTTTTTATGACTCGGTCGGGGATCGAACCCAAGACCCACGTTCATACGGCGGGAGCTTTACCACTAGAGCCATCATACCCAAAAAAAAAGGTTTGTATATTTCCTTACTTAAAAAATGAACCACAATGGCACAAACAAGAAAACTTTTAGACATTTGTAGACTTTGTAGACCTGTTGCCAATGTCATGAATATGGAGCCTGGACTCTTGAGGAAAGTTTGAGGATCACTTTAATTTCCTTTTTCATTTTTTTTTTATTTTGAAGGCATATCCTATGGTTTGTTCCCCCAAGTCTGCGCACATGCATATCTACGCAATTCTAGTAAAAGAAGATACGCAACGAGCACAAGCTCTACACATGCAATACATTGACAGGTATTAAAAAAAAATATGACTCAAAATGGTGGGAAAATAATGAATTTAGGGCATTACATGTGACAGCATAAAAATGTAGCCTCATCAAAATCCTCGAATCGTGTGAAAAGATCGAGTGCGCAGACATGGGGTAGGCCCTATCATTTTTTTTTTTCAATCTGAAAATGACAGCCGGAGGCTTTTTCAAGAAAATCCTATAGCCTAATTATCTTTCCTTTTTTAATGAGAAATTTAGTATTACCATTTACCATTACTAAAATACTAATAATAATATAAGGAACATTATTAACTGAAAGATTTTGTAAAATAAAAGGAAATTCATGTTAACTCTTAACTCAAATTGTTTAATTCGCAGACTGTCTTGGGTTGGGGCCCACCATCATAAAGTGATAAACACCTTCTTCAAAATAAAAAGAAATAAAATAAGGAAATTGACGTGATCCTCACACTTTTCGTCGTTGAACTTGAATGTTTAACTGACTGACCACAACAATAGCAAAGATAACAGAGTGTATTATGCTCACCCTCATTTTCTTTCGTTTGTTCGCCGCTGTCCGAGATCCACTCCTCTTTACTTGCATCGATGTCCCGCTCCTTATTCTAGGCACAGCGTCAGGCTTCAGCTGCCGGGTCCTCTTCATGCCAAAAGCAGCATGCAACCCGTCATCAAAATCTGCATCTTCGAAGTGGCTACTGCACACCACGCTCCAGTCACTGGGGCCGCTCCAATTTGCTCGGGTCAACTTCACTTTCGAGACCCATATTCTGCGTAAATTTGCATCTTTGGGAAACAAATGTAAGCTGGCACCATCCTTCGTAGTGTTGCTGCAGCCTCCGACGATGCATCTCGCCGGCATCTTGAGATTATCGCAAATATCACAAATGTACAAAACTTTTCCAAAAAGAACTCGGTAAACTTTCTTAACAATACAGCGCTACAATACGTAAACACAATAGACGAAAACTTTTTACGTGGGCGATCAATTGCGTTTGCTTAGCTGCCGGATTCCCTTGATGACGTATAGTCACGTGACTCGCGAGCTCAAGAGTTTTCGATCTTTTTCTGGAGGCGGGGCTTATGAGCGTGAGAAACTAAGAAATTAACTTCTAAAACCAGTAATATCTTATTAATCCGAGATAAATAAATCAAATTAATATTGTTAAAATTCTTAGAAAAACAATTGAAAACGAATAAGAGCAAAGTATAGTTGCATGACTCAGAACCTTTAATTTTATGAATTTTGTAAGCAAGTGTGTACGTACAAATGAATGAGTGGTTTCCTAAACAATGATATAACCATCATTTCATGCGCTGTTGCATTATCAGCACCATCTTCTTCCCTCTCCTCCTCGTCCTCACCAAAATAATTTTCAACTCAATTCAAGACATCAATAGTAATGCACTGTCCCACCTATCCTGATCTGTGTTGTGTTTTAAGTGCCCCACAAAAATTACCTTGACCAACCAGATTGGTCGTGCAGAAGCCGTCAAGTCGAGCTCCATCTTGGACGTCATTATGATGACCTTAAAAACAACGATGGAAGTGTGAAGACTTTTACCCCCAAAGGTTTAAAAATAAGATTTAAATCAGACTTCGGTCCGTGACGTGAGTTGTTGGAAATTACACTGATAATTTTGTAACACTCGTCGGAGATGGCGCTATCGGAACTGCGACCGTGCTTCGCGCGATGGCTGGCACTCGCAGTTTCACAGGCGCTGACGCAAAGCGTCTCTTTCATCGTTTCACTCAAGTTTCACCACTCTTCTCAGCTTTCTCTTTCCAGGACCTCCTCTTCCCCCCCCCCCCTCCCCCTCTCTAATCTCTATTTTGTCCCTGTCTCTCTATCTTACCATATCTATCTATCTATCTATCTATCTATCTATCTATCTATCTATCTATCTATCTATCTATCTATGATCCATCTATCTATCTATCTATCTATCTATCTATCTGAATCTATTTATCTATATCTATCCATCTATCTATCTATCCATCCATCTATCTATCTATCTATCTATCTATCTATCTATCTATCTATCTATCTATCTATCTATATGTATCTATTTATCAATTTATCTAACGTATCTATCTATCTATCTATCCATCTGTCTGTCTACAATGATGATGATGATGATAATAATAATGATAATAATGATAATAATAATTTTGTTTACCCAGGGAAGCCTCATTAGCATAACTGTTGTTCTTCTGAGGGCCCTGCAATCTATCAATCTGTCTATCTTAGTAAGATGGTATCTATCTGAAATCTCCCCTCCCCTTTTCTCTTTCTGCATGTCTATTCTCTGTCCCTCCTTCCATCCCCATCCTCTCCCTTCTTCCCGACTTGTCCACCTATCTCTCCTTCCCTTACTCTCTGCATGTCTTCTATCTCTTCATACCACTTCCTCTCTCTACCTCACTTCACATATATCCATTATCCCTTTAACCCCTCCCCTCCCCTTCCTTCTTCCTTCTTCCTTCTTCCCCTCCCCTCCCCTCCCTCCCCTTCTCCTCCCCTCCCTTCCCCTCCCCATCCACCTCTCCTCCACTTTGACTCTTCAGATGATTTACCTCACAGTCCTCACCAAACATAAACTTGATGCGATAATCTTAGTCGTTCATGTTTGGTGATGAAATCTAGGGCGGCGCCAGGGAATTTTGATAGGGGCAAGCTGACCCACAGGAGAGTTCATATACGTTTTAAATGAACAAATAGGGCTATTATATACATGTAGCTGCCCTCTCTTCCCCACACTCTTCTTCTTCTCCTTTTTCTTCTTCTTCTTCTTCTTCTTCTTCTTCTTCTTCTTCTTCTTCTTCTTCTTCTTCTTCTTCTTCTTCTTCTTCTTCTTCTTCTTCTTCTTCTTCTTCTCCTTCTCCTCCTTCTTTTCTTCTTCTTCTTCTTCTTCTTTTATCACTTGAAAATCATGGGTGTGGCCGCCCCCTGCCCCTGGATAAAATACTCATAGCTACTTCGTATCTTATATCAACATATGCATGCAACCTTTCCAAAAAAATTCTTTTTTTATACTGGAATAAAAATTAGACAAAACGCTTCTGATTTTTTATAAATATTTATTAGTTCTATATACATACATTTATAATATCTGATTAACATAAATTTATTTTCACATTCAAGAATCGTTTTTAGTCCCTTCTCTTATTACGTAGGATGAGAGAGAGCTTCAACCTTCATTGAAACTCGGTGTAGAAAGTTTTCTTAAATGAAGCCGCTTATCAAGAGAGGGGAAACAAACATTAAAACTATTCCAACTAACATGACTAAAGATGATGAAAAGAAAAAGCTTGCTTTTGAAGGTTTTTTTTTCATTCATGAAAGAAACATATCACTTCAACATTCTCACCGAAAAATGACCATGATGACACCCTGTTAATAGTTTCTAAAATCTAAATACTAGAAGGAATGCTGTTATATAGGGAACACTTCATTTCTTTAGCAATTGTTGACAGAATATTAGAATATGATAATCGTGAAATCAAAACTTACGATACTAGAATGAAACTAATTTACTAAAGAGGAAAATGAATATAAGCTCTGTATACCTTAAAATGTACATAATGCATCCAACTGATTAAAGAAAGTACGTAAATTTGATAATTTCATGACTAGTCAATAAATAACAAGTCACCATGTATGTTGTCATTAAACAACTGAAACCTTTATGATTCGACATGCCCGAAAGCAAGAATAATAGCTAAGAATCAATATGAAGGACAATTTCAACAGGCGTATAGCAAGATAATCTTTTGCTTTAAGTTTTCATCAATTCATAACGTATTTCATAAAAAATCTTGATTAGATTACCAAAATAATTATCTCGCAGGAAATTTTCATTGAAAATAATATTCCTTTACAATGCCCTTTAATTTCAGAAGCAAACATCAAGTGCCACTTTGGTTAAAGCATGAAATTTTCTTTCTCGTGAAGTCATCGAATGCTTCAACCTTAAAAAGACGAAGCTTTCATGCGCTCTGTCTGCAGGCTCATTTTTTTTCTTTGTACAGAATCAAAGTCGCCAACTTTTCGTAAGAAGAGTCAAGTCAAATAAAACTTGAGATTCATTCTCTGTTACTGTTTCCACACTCTTGGAGTGACTGTTTTGCCTGTAGGCAGGTACATCAATGCTTACTAATGGCCCACAATGCATCTCTGACTCACTCAACTCCTTTTTTTCTTTCTTTTCTTCTTTAAATTTTCTTTTTCTTCCTTTTTTTTTTTTTACTTCTCCGTTCTCCCAAGCACTCGATCGATTTTCCCCTTCTCTCTCTTCGCGCGCTCCCACCATCACTAACGCGGAGAGAAACTATCGAATTACTCTTTGTGTGATCGCAATCGCTCGGAGCGAAATTGCATGAATTATCGTCTGTGCGGGGTGTGAAGAGCGCGAAAATGAGCCCAAATTTTGCGTAAGTCGTAAGTTAATGGTGGATAGAGTTGGTAACCGCCCGGAGCACACGGCGAAGATCTTCTTGCCACTGTTGCAAAATGAAAAAGGGATTATTGGTACTGCTCGAGACTTCCTAATTGTGTTGAATTCTGACGTTATTACCTTCGTCACTTGGTGTATTTTGACAGCATTCGGTTATTGAATGAGAGGTGTCATTATTAAACCCTCCACTCTCGCCGAAAATCACTTTGATGGCTCTAAAGATGAAAGATTATCATGATTATGCTGACATCATATTGATTTAGAGAGTTGCTGTACTGGAAAACACCCCTTAGCCACCCCATTTAAAATGCAGAGAAAGAATGATCAATTCGCTAAGGATAGGCGTTCTATGAAAAATTTCTCCAAAGTTATTGAGTCATTATTACAGAAAATTTTCAAGGAAGAAGCTTTGAAAGAGAAAATGGATTCATTAAAATTCGGCCAAAATACTATGTTAAAGAAAAGCACAAATTAATTATTGTTTTCAAGAACCACATAACATTAACACATTGGATGTAAAATGTAGGCACTCATTGCCTAAATGTTAACGGTGTTCAGGGTGTTTAAATAAAATAGCATGACAAGAAAATAGAGGGCGAGTCGACAAACTGGTCGGTTTGCACAATTCTTGCAAGTGGTGCCAAAAATGTTCTAAACTGAGAAGGGGGAGGGGGGAGAGGGTTAAGGGGCAATGCTTCATCTCGCCATATTACAAGCTGACAAGCTCGCAAGCAGTATTGTCACCTTTTTTACTGAAAAGTTCCATCCTATGGCATAAGGATGTTCATTCTTACCTCTAATACAACAGCGGGGTGTAAAACAAATAAAATCATATGTATTTTTTTCCAAACCTTGCCTGATTTTATATTTCCTTATGATCACGTTGACTCAATATCTTACATCATCTTAAGTAATGTATCAATGACTTCCTTAGAAATATAGGTGTCATGATTATAGCTAAGTCATCATCAACATGAAAGAAAAGAGAGTCTTTGATTTATTTTGGCAACCATCCATCTTCCGTAGAAGAGAACATACTTTCATAACAATGATGTTTAATCGAAACAACGATTCACGTTCCTTAATTAAACTTATCATGAACTCGGAATAAAGTACGGCATTTAAATGTTATTGTATATCGCAAAAATGGTATATCATTTCAAATAATCTCTTTTTCTTCTAACAACTCTTGATCTTCATTAAACTGTTAAACGAAAAAAGGAGAATAGCGCATAATTATTGACTCTAAACATTTATCCTGTATCGTGACATTACCAAATCCAACGGTAACATTGTTTGTTTCGTAAAGAATAGTCGAATTGTCATGATTATCACTGAAAAACATCTTCAAGAACGTAATAACTTAACATCTGCAGTAGACGAAGAAAATACGCCAGACAAAAATTTTCATGTTACGTAACAAGTGTTATTTGCAGTATATATTCTTAGATAAAATGTGAAGGAGTGGAAACATACTTTTCGAGAGTCGAATTAGGGACAGCTTCTTTTGTAATCCACGTTCAGTTGCATGGAATCCGCACTTAAAAGAGTAATCCTATCACTACTTTGGAGTTGATTCCATTAAGATTCAGAGTGAATTCTACTCCAAAACAAAGTGATCCATTCTGCCTTCCTTTGGCAAAAGGAAGCAAGTGACAACGAGTATAAATGTCAGAAATGAAGAAAATATGTTTTATTTTGACCAGGGCCCCGTAACACAAAGCTTATAGCGATTGATCGTATACAAATGATTTTTACGATTGATGCACATAGTGATCAATGCAATCAATCGTAAAAATCAATCCTACGATAATTTGCTAAGCTTTGTGTTACGGGGCCCAGGTCCTACAACATGGAATTTGTGACCAGAAATAATTTTGTTTGCTGTAACTTGCTTCTTTTTGCCAAAGTTTTCCAAGGAATTTGTGCACTTGCTTCTTTTTGCCACCAAAATGGGCCAAAGTTGTGACTAGTGGCTTTGTCAGTTTAAAGCATGCTTCAAATCAATAAAAAAAGTCAGTTTCCATTTTAAAATGTTATTTACTTCCTTTTACAAAAGTATATGGCAGCATAAATGACTCGTGTAAAAGAGTGGATCTAAGCTTATCAACACTTTGAGAGAATAACAGAATGAAATTCCACCCGTTTCCAGATAATATCTTTCTATATATTCAGGAAACAAAAATTGGACTTATTTTCTAATGTTACGCAGTAACCATTTGAGTTGATGTTCTAGTATACGGGAAGTTGGCAAATCTGGCAACTACACAATCCATTTGTGTCATTGATCACGTCATGATAGTATTATTTTCAAGAGTTGAGAAATCTGGGGAGCGTTTCATGAAAGGACTTGTCGGATGTTTTATCCGACAAAGTCTGTTACTGCCCATAGTAACGATGCTTCTCAGCCAATCAAAATCAAGGAAAGATGTCAGATCTGACAACTTGTCAGACAACAAATGTTGATGAAACGCTCCCCTGGTGTGACAGCGAAATCTTCTAGAAAAGCCCTTCATCAAGCTGGTTAATTCCTCGTTCTTCTGTCGGTTCTCCAACTTTTCACTGGCCTAGAAAAATATGATGATTTTGGCTGGTTCATTTTTTTTCTATTCTGCTCTGTTAGTCCGTTCGCAGACGGTACGTTACACATAATTATTGCAAAATTATCATGTCTCAAGTTTCATTTCATAAAATTATTCTTGCACAATGACAAGTGTCAGTCTATTCGCAGGCGATTTGTAAAGCATCATATTGCAAAGTTCCGTGTCATAAAATTAATTTTACACACTGTACAAATCTTCGATACATTTTGGTGCAGTTTTGATAATTTATCAAAGTTGTATCATTCGGGTATCATTAACCAAAGATACACGTTTCCTCATATTTCCTGGTTCCATCAGCTCATCCTGCATTTTAGCTCATCTTTCTCTCGAACTTTGTCCAATAGGTTTTACATTCTTTCCAGGATTTTCTCGATTTGCACTTTTCCCAAAGTCCTTCTGAAAAAGAGTTCCTCAAGATTCTCGGTGCCGACCCGCTTCAGCGCTGGCATGGTGAGGAGGAGTTTGCCGAATCTCGCTGGGCTCTCGGGGTGCACGATATTCTCGTATTGCGCGAGAACCACTTGTGCTTGGTCACGAAAGAATTCCACTTTGCTCTTCTCTCGTAGCGTTCCTTTGGTATCTGTCGGATAGAGGGGGAAAAGAGTGAATATGATAAACTGAAGTCACTGGCAGAGCCACATTTGTTTATAAGGGGGCAACGGGGAAGGGGGTGGGGCAGTCGATGGGTGACACATAAAACACACAAAATCACTAGATTTCAAATTCTGCAGCTTTCCCTTAATTCCCTCACATTATAAGACCACCGCTTTAAGCCCAGTGTTTACTGACAGTCCCACAATCCACACGCGACCAGGGCTTGGTCATAACACAATCCCTGATTCACTTTCTTTCACTTTCTTGTCTTCATCAGTTTTCTTCCGACACTCCATCCTTCATTCGATAAGAGTTTAAATTGCACAAATTCTTATGAACTAAAGATCACTACAAAGGTTATTGCATAATTTCGAGTGTGTGGCACTACATTATGCGTTAGCGAAACAGCTAGCCGACCTCCACCTTCCCCCAAACCCCCAGGGGAAGCTTGCACGGTCTCGCCGCTCCCATGCACTCGCTCGTGCTCTGATTCCGAATGCAGCAGGCGATAAAATTCGGCGGGAACTCAACTTGGCTGAATCAATATCGACGGTAGGTCGATTGCTTGTCTTGCTAAAAGAATGAAATGTCGGTGCTGGCGGTTTGCATGCACATTCACCGAGAAATGTTTGAATTTAATATGACTGAATGAAGAAATCGGTATGGAGAAAAAAGCCTTTCGGTATCGACCTTCCATGGACACCATTGGCAGATAACCCCGCTTTCTGACTGATAAATAGCGCATGAACTATTCAATAACAGTTTAGTTACAATAGCACCCGTGCATAATCTGCGAATAACATATACAACACCCAAATTAATAATTTCTTGGGTTCTTATGAAGTAGCACAAAGAATGAGAAGACGAATTCAAGCCATCCAGGGAAAATGCTATTTTTTGTTTGTTCGGTTGTTGTGCAGTGTGCGGTCGGTCAAGCGAACCAAGGAGTTACGAATCTCCATTTCGTTTTTATAACAAAATTTGATGAAATTGAACATATATTCACAAATCAGTGAGCAAAGAAGAAGAAACATGGAATGAAATCACTTATGTAGAAATGAAATACATAATCCCAAACTCTAACAGGTGACCCCCCCCCCCCACCCAAAAGTATGAAATTACATTATGAATATGGCAATCTTCTTTTTTCTAAAAATACATACTTGTTTTCCTATTTTCTTTCAAACAGATGTTTCATTCAAATAAAAAAGACATAAAATCAATATCTATAAGTGAATATAAATACAACTCGTCATGTCGTTTTCATATCATAATTGATAAGTTGCAATATAAATTCACAAATCAATGAGAAAAAAAATTGAATGTAATGGGATGAAACACACACCCGCACACACACTCGCACACAACTCCTAGGACCTTCTAATCTTATCTCTAGTTTTAAATATAGGATTTCCCGGCCAAATTCGCAAGTTTGTGTTTGAAATTCATTTTCTTTGCATTCAAATTCGCCCGAATTTATTTTGCCATGTAAATTATCATTCAATTCTCCTGTTTTATTGTTTGATTTAACATTTTAGTCGAAGGATTTCATAGATATATCATTCAATTTAAAAACTGCTTAACTGGCATTCAAATTCGCCGACACCTGTCGAGGCGTCATTTCCAGCATTCAAATTAACACCGAGCATTCATATTCGAAATATGTTCATTCAATTTAAGGGAAAGTAATGCATCACACGTGTTCTAGTTTGTTTGTTAGTTTTGTTTGTTTGTTTGTTTGTCATATAAATATTTGACATCTACAATCATAAATAACATGAATAATGCGAATTGAAATGCATGCTTTGTCAGTATGGTCTATTCTGAGCACTATTTCTTTTTATGGCATAATTATGGTTACGTATTTTCAGGACAGTACATTTTGGGGCGCAGTCAGAAATTCAGTACAGAGGGGCGAAAACCGAGGCTAGGCGCTGGCGCTTTATGGACACGTATATTACCTGTATATTACTTGTGTCATGATCACGTCAGTATTATTTTCAAGAGTTGAGAAATCAGGGGAGCGTTTCATGAAAGGACTTGTCGGATGTTTTATCCGACAAAGTCTGTTACTGCCCATAGTAACGATGCTTCTCAGCCAATCAAAATCAAGGAAAGATAATAGATCTGATGTCAGATCTGACAGCTTGTCAGACGACAAAATGATGAAATGCCCCCCTGGACCTTAATGACCCGAATCTATAGTATGGAAAATACGTAAATTGATGACAAAACTCCAGCTAAATAAAAATATCCATATTTGTCATAAAATACAAAAGAAAAACACAAACATGAAAGAAAAATTGAGTGAGCGATAAAAATGTGTAAACAATCATTTTATATCAACCCTCGAATTTAACTGCTCAAAGTGCTAAATTGAATGCTGAAAATGAATTAGAATGCTGGAATGACAACGACGCGAGGTCAGCAATTCGTGTTGCGCTAAATTGAAAGACAAGATAGTGAAAGAAGCGGCTTTTTCATGAATTTTAATGAGAAATATGTAGATTCGAAGGAGAATTTCATAGATTTAAAAACTAGTAATACGGATTTGAACACGAGATACACCTGACAGCAGTAAAATCGTCGAATTTGAATGCAAAATAAATGAATTTGAATGCCAAACTTTCGAAAATGGCCGGGAAATCCTAGTATTCCAGAAAGAAATTTTTACTACTATAACCGTCGTTTATGATGGATTCATTAAAAAAAATCAAAAACTGATCAAAATATTATTTCTTCTTTGAAGAAAGGAGGTATTTTTGTACATGCCATCCCACCCCACTCTCTCTCTAAAAAAAAACAAAAAACAAAAAACAAAAACAATGGGGATATTATCCTCCTAATTCCCTCAGGGTTTACACCAATGGTCTCAACTTGTCCCGAGGTTGCTGTATATTGATTGGTTGATTGATCTCTTTATTTATACACGGTTAAAAAGCCCAAACAGTTACATGTTTGGTTTTCATTGGGGCCGTGTGAATCAACATTGTAAAAACAAAATTATCAAAAGAAACACATTTAGAACAAAACACAAATAACAAACAGTATCAATATAAGTATGAATACAAAAAGAGATAATTAAACTATTAAAAATATCATATAAACAAAAAGAAATATAGCCAGCAAGATATAATGAGGCAAGAAGACAAAATGTGACTCGCCGGCTCAAAACCACCAATAAGTCGCATGCACCGCAACTGAGAAAACAGCCAAAAATGTCATTTTGGTTGGGTTGGTCAATTTTCTGCTTTGGATAGAAATGGGTAGTTTCATTATCATTCTATCATGTCCCAAAGTTTGGGATCGTAATTCGCCCGAGAAATATGTTTTTTTTAGCAATTTTAAAATGACTCCTCATTTTCGCCCGATACAAATTGACCGCCTTATGGAGTGTTCGAGCGCTTTCCAACGCCTTCATTCATTCCCGTGTAAGTTAAAAATTCATCAAGGTATTGACCTAAACTTTAGCGAAAATAAAGAATACGTCCTAATCCTAAGTTGTGCCAAATTTTAGCCTAATCCGATAATCCCTTCATACCGTTTGATCTGTACTTGCACTGTGAACTCTTATAACTTGTTGCCTTCTCTGGTTTAGCCTCAAGGAAAGCAAAAACATAATCTCTCAACTGGTTGTCTTACCTGGTTTAAAGAGTACGATCGCCTCCAGGAAAGCGAACTCGTGTGTGCTGAGGTTAAGGGTTCGTAATCGCACAGTGATCTCTTGGATGTCATCAACCACTTCGCTCTTTCGTCGAGTAGTGCCCTGAGGTCGGAAAATCAAAATTGAAGAGATGGATGACTTCTAATCAAGGTGGATAATTATTTGTGAGCATTCAGAATAATATCCTAGAATATCAAGAACTGAATAATATCATAAAAATGCCCTTTGTAAAAACATACAAAGAAAAAAAAGATAGCTCTTCAAATTCAAAATATGACGAAAAATAGGTTATAAGTTGGATTAAGCCTTTGAGTATATCGTGTAGTCCCATGTTCCTATTTCCTTGTGTATATGGCATTGTTATTACACTTCTTATCAATTTATGGCATCAGTAAGTGACCCACAACAATCAACCAAACTAACAAACAAACAAAGAACGATGTGAACACACAAACTGTAAAAAAGGACAACATTATAAGACGCATTTTGCATGGGGATGAAATTTTATACCAAAAGTATTGAACATTGCTCTTCTTGCAGATAAGTATTATCATGACATGAAAACTAATTTCCTTTCACACTGCTATATTATCACATTTAGACGTAAACTCTTTGCTTGCTGAATCAGTTGTAGGTAATGGCAATTGCCCTTTTGATATTTTTGTTAAATTCTTATATCCTTTGTGTAATCATCGATAATGATAATTATATAATGTTCTATCTCTTAAGCATCCTAGCCGTTTTTAGGTTGACTGGCTTGCCTAGGCCCCGTTTCATAAAACTTGTTATCAATAACAAGTTGCAATAACTGTTATAAGCTACTGAAATCCTTGCATCTGACTGGCTGAGAGCAATTTGTCATAGCAATGTGGCAGTTGTTACTGATAACAATTTTTAGGAAACGGGTCCCTGGTACACGTGTAAAGCAGAATAGTGATTATCACGATGGTATGATTTAACCTATTCGTGACAGGAATTATTTCAAAGCCTGATTTGATCAGCTTTTATTCTTCAAATTGGCAACACCAACACATTTTTTTAATGCTACATTTTTCTTATTAAACTTCATGTATCTGAAATAAATATAAATTGACAGAAAGTTTGATGAAAAGTCGAAAAGTTGCCAATTTGCAGGGAAAAACTGTGATTTTAAACTTTCCATCGCATTGCCAATGTAAGGATTTTTACGTTTATTTTCCTTTGAAAATTTTTCAGCATCAAACAACAAATATTGATGCAACCAAAATGGGCACAGTAAGTGTAGACTTTTTTGCTCTTTCTGCTCATGTATTTGGTATGATTTTTACGGCTCAGCATCAAAAGTTATTAGACCAAACCACAAAATTTGGACCCTCTGTCACGAATGGGTTAATTGTACGATTGTGACGATAGTCGACAGTAGTTGGCAAAGATAAGTACCAGATTATTGGTTCAAAAATCTTTTACTGAGATCATTCAGTAATAGGTTTTCTATAAGCCTACATGCCCACCAATATATTATGAGAACTAGATAGGATTTTTTAGTTTACTATGGTCGTACCTCTATTTCACGCACATTAGTTATCATAAAGGACCCATAATTATTATGGAATATTAAATTTACCACCTGAAATCACACAGTGCAAATCGCAGAAAAAGTTTAGATACAAAATGAAAACCCACCTTCTCAACAACTTTTAGTTAGATATTTGTGTGTTTTAAACATAATAAGCTCGTTGCATGTTTTTGTCTTGTTTTATTTGTTTTTTCTCTTATACTTCATTTTCTTTACTTTTATGTCAATGATGAATTGGGGGTCAGTCTTTTAAGTTTTTGATTAACTTCTTCGATCCAAACTTCATTGAAATAAGTATTTTATTTGTTTGTATGTATTTACTTTAGGAATTTTTATGTTTTTATTTGTTCCAAATATTCAAGCTTCCAGTTTCAAGTTTCAAGTTTTATTCTCCACATTCCATTAAAAACATTCCATTCAAAACGAAACAATAATGACAAACATTATACATGTATATATGAAAACAATGCATGACAGTAAAATGAAAAATGTGGAAGGGAACCGCATAGGCCACTGGCCTTTCAAAGCAGGACCCTAACAAGTAGGTAAACACAGAATATAACTAAACGAACATGTATGTTGTATTATGTTTTTACGGAAATGTGGAAAAATAAACTTTGAACAAAATATTCTACTTCATCAAATAGACACGAGGAATAAGCCTGCATGTGCACTCACTTTGGAGTCTGTTTCAGTCTTGGCGTCGTCCATGCGTAGATGGGAGTGGCTTAGCAGTGCGCAGAAGTCTGCTGGGGGCCAGTAGGCGGCGTGTAGGAGGAAGAGCTCCGCCCAACATTCTTGTAGTAGGCTGGTTTGGTCCCACGGGTCTAACGCCCTGTTCCAATGAAAATATACACACCCATTGAAATCACAATCGCGATTACGATCATTAATGTGATATACATCATCATAATGGCAATTTCTTTCCTTTATTCAGGCTGAATACAGAAATCGCGAAAAACGCAAAATTACACGTTGTCCAGTTATTAAAATAGCATGTGGTGTTATGAAAAATAACACTTTAATTATTTCACCTTTCTACGTTCCATCCTTAATCTTTAATTTATATTTCATCTTCGATCTTTCATCTCAAATGGAAAAATATATACAATAGCATCACAATTTTTTTCTTCCATATACAATCTTTAATCAATCTGTCACTTTTCATCTTTCATCTTTCATTAGTGATGACATGGCCTACGATACCGTCAGTGACACACACCTGAATGGTTGCACTGACTTCGAAGTCCTGATAGCATGGACAATGATCTGCGTAGCGGTCTCCTCGATGGCCGAGGCGCCGGAGAGTCGGGGAGAGGTACACATAGCGAGAGGGAAGTTGGCTGCTAGCATAGGAGATCGTGGCAGCCACGGGACGAGCTGTGCCGGGGTAGCAGCGGCGGCTGATGACGAGGAGCCCCGCTCCGATCCAGAACTGACCGGGCTTGCACTCGCTCCTGGAGATTTGCAAGAAGAAATACATCTTTTTATAGCGACGTTTGAATCATTTGTAATCATGATGAAACCACAGAGAGCTTTAAACTAACTGTACATGAATAATTGTACTGAAAATGGGAAAATTAAAGTACCTTCCATTATCCTTACATTTTTTTAAAGAGAAAAATGTTTTAAATGTTTCATGAATACCATCTTTTACCACTTCATTCTCTAAATACTTCCTGTCAATTTATATATACTGCATGACTTTGTATAAGAAAGTGTAGCAATAAAAGAAAAAAAAAATCTGGTGCTGCCCATTTGAAGAAGAAAAGCTGATCAGATAAACCTTAAAATAATTCCTGTTTTGCTCTATCCCCGTTTCTCTCTTTCTTCTCTCGAGCTCTCTTCATATCTCCTCCTCTTTTTCTCCCCTTCCATATCTACCTTTCTTCTCCCTCTCGTTTGATCAATATTTAATTGCTTGTTACGTGCTGATAGAGGATATCAAACAAACTTTGTTTTGCGTCACGTGATGTATGAAAGCAAACGGTTTGAATCAACAATCGCTGAGAAAATAAAGACCCCGCTCCGTGTAACAAGTCGAAATGTGATAATGTCTCTGACCACGGAGATGGCCTAATGCGTTTATATTGGCTCACCAAAGATGGAAGGGTGATGATGATATTGTTTAAAGAAATTGAAAGTAAAGAGAGAGGGGATGTGCGTGTGAGCGCGGGAGAGAGATAGAGAGACAAAAAAAAAATGCAGAGAGAGAGAGAGAGTGAGAGAAAGAGAAAGAGAAGGAGAGAGACAGATCTTGACAGACCACCGGCGTAAATCCGTTTTCAGGAGTGGGGGGGGGGGGGGGGGGGGGAGAGGGTGATCGACTTTTTTGCCGAAATTTCTTCCGTAGACTCACACTTAAATGCACACACATACCCTCACACACCTGCGCAGACCCCCCCCCCCCCCACACACATATAATATATTTTTTTATTTTGCGAGTGAGCGAAGCAAGCGAGCGAAAAATAAACACTTTTCTGGTTTTTAAGAGTATTTATGTCGTTTATAAAGAATTTCACCAACTGATTAATTACACTATCATTTCTCCTTAAAATAAGGGGGAGGGGATATTTGTACACGCCATCCCCCCTCTCGAAAAAGTGGAGGGGATATATCCCCCCCAATCCCTCCATGATTTACGCCGACAACAGGAGCAAGAGAAACACAGAGACTTGCAGTTGCATAAAAAGGTCTGTTTAAAGTCAGAAGGGCATTAACTCATATGCTTTAACACACAGTTAATGCCCTTCTGGCTCTGAACAGACGAAACGAAAAAAAAGACAACACTAAAGATGCAGAAATGAGGAAAAAAGAGGAGGAAAAGAGGACAGACAGAAGGAGTAGGCACAGAGAGATAAAGACATCGAGAGAAAGAGGCGGAAATGAAGAGACACTGTAATAGGTGATGCTGATGGAGAGAGAGACAGAGACAACGGGAAAAATAGAATACGCATAATAACACGATAAACATTATTTTCGAAAAATCAGCTTAAGGCAACTTCAGTAGCCCCGCCCTTCACCTTTAGAAATGTGCAGACTTTATAATGGCTTATCACGTAATCGGAACATGATTTGTATGGGCAGTACAATAGGCCTTTGAAATTACACTTAAGTTGATTTTTCGAAAGTAGTTTTTATCGTGTTGCACAGAGATGAAGGGGAAAAGAGAGGATAGACAAGATGAGCGGGAAAAGAAAAGAGAGGGAGAGAGAGAGAGAGAAAGAGAGGTGGGGGTTGAGAACAAAACCTAATCATTTTCTCTCGCCTCTCATCGACGGCCCCCTTAAACCGAACAGTGTCTCCTGAGTAAATACTACGTTCAGGGCTCGCCTCCAAACTTTTCTCTCCTAAACTATATCTTGATCCACGATAAACTTGATTAGAGCAATAATCATTCCGGCCTATAATGCTACGATGCGGGATGGAAATTACTTCTTCACTTGCGGAGCAGAGGAAGAAAGGGGAGGATGGGGAGGGGGAGAGGAGGAGGGAGGACTGGAGAGGAGGAGAGAGGAAAAGAGAGGAGAGGAAAGAGGAGGGGAGAGAGAGAGAGAAAGGAAGAGAAGAAGAGAGGAGGGAGAGGAGGGGAGAGGAGAGGAGGGAGAGAGCGAGGGGGGAGGGAGAGGGAGAAAGGAGGGGGAGAGAGAAGATAGGAGAGGAAGAGGGAAGAAGAGGGGAGAAGAAGCAAGAGAAAGGAAGAGGAGAGAGAGGTGGGAAGAGGAGGGAGAGGAGGGAGAGAGGGGTGAGGGAGAGGGAGAGAGGGGTGAGGGAGAGGGAGAGAGGAAAAGGAGAGGGAGAGAGAAGGGGAAAGAGGAGGGAAGAGAAGGGGAGAAGGGGAGAGGAAGGAAGAGGAGGGGAGATGAGGAGTAGGGAAGAGGGAGAGGAGGTTAAGAAGAGGAGAGAGAGTCTATGTAAGAGGAGGAGAGAGTGAAGGGAAGAGAAGGGGAGAGAGAGAGGAGGGAGAGAGAGAGAGGAGAGAGGGAAGAGGAGGAGAGAGGGAAGAGGAGGAGAGAAGAGAGGAGAGAAAGGAAGAAGAGGGAGGATTCAGAAGAGGAGGAGAGAGAGAGAGGAGGAAAGAGAGGAGGGGAAGAGAGGGGAGGGGAGGTGAAGAGGCGGGGAGGCCGGGGCAGAGAAGAGAGTACTCTAACGTGTACAGGGGTGGAAATCCACTCTTTAAGGAACCATAATTATAAGGAATCACTTAATGTTTCTTTACTTGAAAGTAACTCTCAAAATAGTAGAAACCACTCTCAAAAAGAGTCGTTCAAACCACTTATTTGGAGTGAAATACAATCCGATTTTAGATGGGATTCCACTCCGTGACGAAGTGATCAGTAATGATAATTATGACTTCTTCAAAATTTAGTGGAAGAAGGGCAAATGGAAGAGAAATCGAGGTTTGGAGGGCGAGTATGGAGGATGAACGGATAGAGGAAGAATATAGAACAGGAAATATTGTACTTGAGAGAGGGATACACTATGAACATGACCGACAAAGAAAGTGGACAAAATAAACAACCTCTCATTCTGCCCTTCACAATGGTTCGGGTAGTCAAAAGAACACCCCTTCACTGCTATTATGTTTAATCAGTAGATCCAGGTGAATATGCATGTTACACCTGTTCCACATATTTTAGATAATAGCAGTGAAGGGATGTTCTTTTGACTACCAGAACCATTGTGAAGGGTAGAATGAGGGGTTGTTTATTTTGTCCGCTTTCTTTGTCCGTCATGTTCATAGTGATACAAGTTAGTTACCATGGTTACAGAGCTAGAGAACGACTGAAAAAGATAGACTAGAGTACTGACATAATAACTATGACAGAAAGATAGGGCTAATGTATCATAGAAGAACTTAAAGAAGTTAGAATGAGGATGGGAAAAAAAAAAGTATATAAGCAGCCAAATTCGATTTCATGAAAATTAGTGATGAGTAGTTACAATGGAAACGGCCTTAAAAAAGTAACCGTGATGAAATGATAGGAAATATATACAGAAAGATTAGTGATGGCATCTGAAGTGATCAAGGCATTCTAATAGTCTCATACACTTGATAACAAGGGCATGACGGGAAAGGGATAATGTATTTTAATTAGCAGATGCTTAGAAGTTCCACAGATATCACTATAATTTGAAGGAAGCGAAAATTGCGAGACGGAAAAGTAAGAAAGAAATTGTAAAAAGGAGAGGAAAGTGACGGATGAAGGAGGAGAGAGAGAGAGAGAGAGAGAGAGAGAGAGAGAGAGAGAGAGAGCAAGGTAGAGAGAGAGAGAGCGGGAGCGAATATCGAGGATGAAAAATACCGATGCACCCCAAACAGCAAAAGTAAAAAGATCGATAAACCAAACTCGTAAAATCTTATTATCCATATCGCCTGGGAGCGGGAAATATTTTTTCAGCGGATCAATAATCGGGTACACGCCGTCAATCAGGTTTTGATTGTGCAAAGCAGTCTCCCCCTTTTTATTTGAGCCCTTCCTTGTGTTTTCTGGCTTTAAATCAGTGGTCCCTCTGCAACTTAGGGGCCCTGGTTGTACCCTCGCCTGTTTTTTAGTGACGGATGGCCGTGCCTGGCCATTGATTAGTTGTCAACGTCGAGCTTGTTCAGATGCTTTCTGATGTTGGTCAGCAGAATGCTCGCTGTATCGGTGACCGACTGAAGTTATAGCAAGACGCGGGGATGCGCGCCGGTGTTCGATCTTTGTTGTCAGGTCTCTGCCGCCGGAGATCGTAAGTGAGGCAGCGATGAAGGGGGACAAGGAAGATGGTATTAATGATGAGGGGTTAGCAAAACAACGAGAGAAGGGATGAAGCTGAGAGATAATTACAGATATTGACGATACCAGAGGAAGAAAAAGAAATAACCTTTACATATAAAGGACCAGCTTCAAGAAACAAACATAACGCAATTGAAAAAAAAAGACATAAATGAAAGATTGAAAGACGGAGAGAAATAAAGAAAAGGAGTTCAAATAAACTAATAATGAACAAATGGGTACAGATATAGGTGAAAATTGATAGATAAGGGAATCTGATTAAGGGAAAATTTTATAAGATACTGAAAGGCAGATGAATTGATAAATAGATAAATGAATGAATGAATGAATGAATAAATGAATAAATTATTATTATCATTAAGTATTTGGTGTCACCTGGGCCTGAGAGGGGGAAAAGCGAACGTAATCAAGTGACCCTCTGGTCTCTCCTCCCGATATAACTTATTGGGATAGATGTATAAATAGATAGGTGGTAGAAGGAAAGATGCAATTATGAAGATTATAGACTTTTTGAAAGTTAATCATTGCCAATAAACTGTCGTGCTATTATGAGCATTGACAAGGAGGAAACCATATTATGTAATGCACTATTATTTACGTGTTTGCATGACTTTTTGATTTTCGAAAAAGGCGAATAAACTAATTTATAATGTCCATGAAATAATGACCAATTTGCCGTCAGACTATACGATAATTGTGCCAAAAAAAAAAAAATAAATGAATAAATAAAAAATTGACTGGATATTCACAAAAAGGAGTTCATTTCGATTAGAACATTTTATGTAATCATAAGAATTACAAAAAAAAAAAAAAAAAACTGAGCGAGTATAAAGCTTTCTGCATATCCATTACTTTATAATTTCATTGTTTGGTACATTCCTCTTCCTACACCCAAATCATGGTTTCCTCCTTTTTTTCTTCTTAAAAACATATTTCGTGTTGTTGGGTTTACTGAATCATATGTTCTGGCAATGTCGTAGTTAATCTGTATTCTCTTCTACCGCTCTGATGGCTTTATTTTACACGTTATTCATCAGTCTATACTTTTTCTACTTCAAATTTAATTTCTTTGTACTTATTATGCATGCCTCGACAAACAGTGTTTTTTTTTCAGAATTACATAATTCTACTTTAATATCCGCATGATATAGAATTGTCTATTTCATTTATGCTATTGATAATTTAATCTTATTATAATGTGTACGTATTTTCTTGATAATTTTGTTTAAAGGTTTACAAGTAATGTTTAATGTGTAAATGGCTTTGTATCATGTATATGTATTTTGTGAGTTTTTTTTTTTTTTATCGGAATCGAAAATAGATGGAATTGAAATTGAATTGAAATAACCTGGGAAAACTAATCATGCAAGTGATACATGTTTGTTATCAAGAATCCAAGATTTTTACATTGCAGATCCAGACAATGAAGTGTTCTAATATAAAGAACAAACTCTAATTTCTGACGTGGTCTTTCGAAGGAGACTATCCATGCATTTTCTCCTGAAATCTGCCCGATTTTAGCCTCCTGATTTTCACTCAAGCCAATCGATTGTAAAACGGTGAATTATTCAAGTTTCTGGCAGCTCGCGTCATGGCGTCTCACAACCCAAAAAGGCAAAGTATAGAAGAATCTTATCTTTGTTTAACCTTTTACAGCCCGCGATCTCCGGGGCAAACTCATTCATTAATGTCCCCTGGAGCTGTGGGGGTTAAGACAATCGCGATGCCTCTATTTTTCTGTTTTGTCAGGGATTCATGGAAGGCACTGTTTCGTCATGAATAATTCAGATTTTAGACTTTGATGGCCGCAGCACTTTTGATCGAATGTGATCTAAGATGGATGGAAGTTAAGAAGGGTTTGCAAAGGGTCCCGCTCACCCCCCCCCCCCCCCCATCCGCTTCACATGAACACAAAATGACGTGGTTGCTTTAAAAAGGTAAGCCCTTCCAATGTAAATTATGAGAGAACATCAGTGCATGTAGAAATGCCTGGCTGTAATAGTTATTTCTGACGGCATGTTAAAATAGGTTTAATTTTTATATCTATCTATTTTAGCTCGACCTTCTTTATAAAAAAAATATGTGTGGAGTAGATGAATATGAAATCATGTATAAAGCATTAATCTCCTATTATCTTTATGACGATAGCTTTGACTAACCTCTGTTTTCATAAGTTTGTTTTTAATTGGCACTGACTAACTGTGATATTTCTTTTTAATAATATTTCTATTTCAGTCACTGAAATAATTTTGATGGTAAATATCAACATTCCATGTGTATCATGAGGAACCATATAGGACTCGGATAAAGTAATAGGTATGTAATACAACAAAGCTAAACATTAATGAGTCAACCCGATGTGATGATAGAACCCATCTATAAACGGATCTCTTAATTTGAATAATGATGATGGTGATGATGATAATGATGACGATGATGATGATGATGATGATGATGATGATAATAATAATAATGATGACGATGATAATAATGATAATAATAATAATAATAATAATAATAATAATAATAATAATAATAATAATAATAATAATAATAATAATAATGACAATGATGACGATGATAATAATAATAGTAATAATAATAGCAACAATGATAAAAAAATAAGCTTGTATGGAATATTGGCCCAAGAATGTAGGACACCTATTACCCACCCCCTCCTTCCCGATGAATAAAAAGTCTTGTGTCCTCACTAGTTGAGAAAAGGCGACGGAATGACAGTTTGGGGCGACTTGAATTGCGGCTTACCGCGCCAGGGAGAGTCAACAAGTTGGTTCACTATATTAGTTTCTCTCCTTCAGCTCTCTTTGTGAGTTAACCCATTCGTGACAGAGGGTCCACAATTTGTGGTTTGGCCTAATATCTTTTGATGCAAAGCCCTAAAAATCATACCAAATACATGAGCAGAAAGAGCAAAAAATTCTACACAAACTGTGCCCATTTTGGTTGCGTCAATATTCGTTGTTTGATGCTGAAAATTTTTTAAAGGAAAATAAGCATTAAAATCCTTAAATTGGCAATGTGATAGAAAGTTTAAAATCACTCTTTTCCCCTGCAAATTGGCAACTTTTTGACTTCTCATCATAATTACTGTCAATTTATATTCATTTCAGATACATGACGTTTTATAAGAAAAATGTAGCAATAAAATAAAAATGTTGGTGTTGCCAATTTGAAGAATAAAAGCTGATCAAATTAGGCTTTAAATAATTCCTGTCATGAATGGGTTAATCCACCGCCAGATTTTTTTTTTTCCGGGGGGGGGGGGTAGTACCCCTTTGAAATCCGAATGGCATAACTTTAGTATGTGATATACGAATCTAATTAAGAGACTGCCCCTTTCAAGGTGACGCCTCTTTATTATTTTTTTTCTTTTTAATTTTGCTTGCAAGAGAATTTTAAAAATACTAAGCCCCCTACCCTTCATTTACCCTGGCTACGCCCCTGAGTCAGCCCACCGGATGCTTGAGAAAACAAGTGGTTTTTCAAAGACGAGTGTGATATATTTCAAAGAATAGTAGATAAGCTTTTCACTTTACCATGTTTACAGGAGGAAGGAATATCTGTTATTGATGCAAAGGTCACAAAAGTATAATATGCAATCAGAGTTAGCATAATACATGAGAACGTCTTTTGATTTCTTGGTCATCTTTACTGAAAAGTGAAAGAATAACATTCTAAATTTCTTGGAGAATTGAATCAGGGAAAATCCATCATTCGATTAAAAATCTAAATCTATAGATTTAGAAGTCAACCTTATCGTGCTTTTTGATCATAATTCATCAATCTAGTTTGGGATTTGTCCCTAATCACAATCCCTTAGATTAGTTTTTTTTTCTATGTCTTTTTACTTCAATGCAAAAAATGGAATGGAAAAAAAAATCACTTTCCATTTGCGTTCTTGTTTAAGATGTCCGGCCTCTTGACGTCTTTATTATGATAACAGAAATTACAGCATTCAGTGATTTTGCAAACACATTCTGATATGCATTTAGTAGACAGATATAAAAACGATATTAACTTCACTCTAAATTTCCAAGATTAGAAGTCAATCCAAAAGACTGTGATTAGGGACGAATCCAAAATTAGATTAAGAAATTATAATCAATATAATTGATCTCTATATCTATAAGATTAGGATTTTTTATCGAATTGTGGAGTTGTCCCTAATTCAAGGCTAAACGATTTAGAGCGTTCATCTCCTTATTTCTTTGATCCTCTCTCTCTCCTTCTCGCTCTCTCTCTCTCTCTCTCTCTCTCTCTCTCTCTCTCTCTCTCTCACACACACACCTCTTTCCCACTGTACCTCTCCCCCTTCTCTCTCTTTTATCTCTCCTCTCACCCTATTTTCCTCAATCATCACTTCACCCCTCTTTACTTTCACCTTCGCTCTTAATTTCTTAGATTTGAAAGTAATCTGAGTCGATTGTTACCAGAAATAATTAATAAGATTGATTTCTAAATCTATTAGACTAATCGCTTTATTTCTTTGATCCCCTCTCTCCTTCTTTTGCCTCTCCTTTTACACTCTTTTCCTTTGTCATCATTCTCTTCCTCTTTACTTTCATTTTCATCCCATCCTGTTGCCTTTCGTTGCAGAATTAAGGAAGTCTGGTGATGATATTTAATTACATATTTCATTATTGAAATGTCCTCGATTGAAACCCTTCAGAAATAGTCGACATCTTGAAACGAGGTCTTCACCTTGTATCCTATCTTCACGTTTCAAGAGTTTTGTCTCCCAGAGATCGAATGATTATTTTTCTCTCTTAGTTTTTCACTGTTTCGTGGATCATAGTTTTTCCGTTTCATAACAGATTTGTATCATTTTATAACAACTGAAATTGAATTCATGACATTTTTTAAAATCATGTGGAATAGAGCATTTCAGTAAAACTGCACAATTATTTTTCCTTTCAAATAGCTTAGTCTTTCAAGATACAAAATGGATGCAATTCTTCTTATTTCATATATTATTTTGATGATATTTTATTCTATTTTTAATCTCTTGACATACCTGGATTGTCGTCAGATCTCATAGCAGCGGCCTGAGTCAGGTGTGCTGCCGCAGCGCTCTGGGGAGAGAACACTGCGATGTGTCGTTCAAGTCCACCCTCAGCCCGAGCAGCCGCTGCTGCTGCTGCTGCCGCCGCCGCCACGGGTGGTAGGTGGAGCGAGAGATGAAGTCCTGGAAAGTGGGCGTGGCTCGCTAGCATTGGAACCCGCCCACTGTGCCCGTTTCGCACAGGCACGACCCGAAAGGCGCTACCACTGGGCGGCATGGCGTCTAGGTCGGCAGCAGCGAAAGGGGTGTGTTTGTGTTGGTTGGTGTTCCAGGGTTGGAATGGGCGGAAAGAGGCTTTAGAGCCCCCGCCGGGCCGGCGTAGATCAGAGGGGCGTCCGCTGGCTGAGCAGTGACCTGACTTAACTTGCTGCTGGGGCTTCTTCTTGCGTGGTCCCCTCTCTTCTTGAACAGCTGGAAGGAAGAAAAGAAAAAAAGAAAGAAAGAAAGAAAGAAAGAAAGAAAGAAGAAAGGAAGAAAGAAAGAAAGAAAGACAGAAAGAAAGGAAGAAAGAAAGAAAGAAAGAAAGAATGAAAAAAAAAATTCAAGCCGTAAGTTCTCATAACTTATCGACAACTGATCATAAAGCACAAATCATTCTCAGTACAATAAAGACAGTATCTTGATTATGATGTTGTTTTTTCAATTTGAGTAAAATCCAGCTCAAAATCTAGACATTACATTGTTTTTACCTCGTTCCCCAACGGTTTCACTGCTGATTAAAATGATTTTGAAAACTGTCTTCGTCGACAGAATTCAACATGTTTCATCAACTTCATTATCTTCATGACAGGGCGAGTGGAAATTAGGCCTATGTGAAAACTTTATTCTCCTTACTTCATCATTCTTAAATATGGCATCTCAGCTTTTTAATTTGAATAAAAATATGATACTCTCGATGATGATCTATCGCTAATTTCATATTAATTTTGTTTTCGAACGGCGTTGAACAAGAATATTATCATACTAAAGAAATTAATTCAGTCTCCGTAAATGGCATGGTATGTATTAATTATCTTGATTAAAAAAAGTAAAAAAGAAAAACTAGTTTTTGAGATCGACTGCTCGAAATGGTTTTAGATTGATATTGCAAGAATGAATACGAATATGATTTCTAAAATGATAGGTTGTGCTGACAGTAAATATGAGCAGAAAGTCTTTGTTCCCCCGTTTATTGAACGTCTTTATGCTAAAAATAAATTCACAAATGAAATGAAATAAATAATGAATATTTTTTTAATGAATAAATAAATAAATGAAAATAAGAAATAAGTCATTGTCACTAACAGATTTATCATAGCTATCGCATTTATCTTTAATTTAAAAAGGCATGCATGAGATCAGATTTAATAATAATGTTAATTTTGAAAATCATAAATTCATATCGTCATTAATTGAGTCTTCTTATCCCACACATCCATTGCCATCGCTCCAATTAATATATTTGCAGAATTCCCACAAACATATTTTCTCTTCACTCCATGGTTCAAGTAAAGATAAAAATTATTTGTGAGGCTTCTCTTTCATTCTATTTTTTTATGAAAAAAAGTAAAAGTAGCACAAGGTATAGCTTTTAAAGTGTTTCATATCCTAGATATGGCTAGAAAAATGCTCAAAGTTTTCCAACCTTAGCAGTAAGGGGCGAAAGAAAACAGAAACATTATTTAGTTATCATTCTTGAAAAAAAAACCTTTCAAAATCTAAAAGCATTAGTCGCAAACCCCCAACATCAACTGTAATGATCACAGTAATTTAAAGTTGTCAAAACTCAGTGATTATTTTCTAGTCATACAGTTTCCAAAAATTCGTAGAATAAACTGCAAACACTTAGTGGCAAACGATGCATATCTATCTACTGGACGTGTGTGGGCGCGTGCGTGCGTGCGCGCGTGTGTGTGTGTGTGTTATCATTGTATTTTTTTTTATTATACTGTAAAACTGGAAATTCAGCAGGCAAAGTGTTAATGCGAGGGAATAAATGTTTGATACTTTGAATATTTTGAATTCGTTTCAATCTTCTTTAGTTTCACAAGTATATTTTTTCATCTCCCACTCCATGTAAGAGAAGGTTACCTTCTGCCAAAGGTGAAAATTACAGGCTTCTCTTTGATTATTGTAAATGCCATATTAGCGTGTCACTCGTGAAAACTATCCCGCTCTTAAAGTGCTTCATCTTCTAGATATGATTGCAAAACGGTTCACAGAAAAAAAAAATTAGGAGGAAGTTGGTCTGAAGAAAGGCATAATTATTTATTATTCTAGAAAATTAAATGGCTTTAATAGCATTACAAATAACTAACATTAACTGGAATGCTCATGGAAATTCAAAGTTGTCACGGTGGAAAATCTAAATATTCTTTTCTACGTCATGTCGGTTCGATAGTGACTTATAGCTCGCATTATCACCTCCGTCATACAACATACAGGGCTTTTATTCTCCTTATCAAAATATCAAGTCACCCCTTCAGCTTATTATGACGTTTTGAAACTTTAGAGATGCCCATCTCTCTCTCACACACACACGCACACACACATCCCACACACTATTTTTCCATATTTTTTTAAGAGTTCCATTCAAAATACATCAATATATGTAAATCAATACATATCAATATAAATACGGATCCTCATTTTTTTCATAACATAATTTGATAAGTATTGTATAATTATTCACAAATCAATGAGCATGCAAAGAAGAAAAAACAGACCAAAATCCTTTAAAAAAAACCAGCATACGTAAGCCCAAACATAAACACAAGCCCCCCCCCCCCCCCCTGCAAAAATTTATGCATTTAAGGGTGCAGATGGGCATTTCCGGGTGCAAACAAGTTGTAGGATATAAGGGTGTACCTTTGCACCTGTTTCATGTAGGGTGCAAGACTGCACCCCCCCCCCCAAAAAAAAAAAAATGCTGCTATTGTTGCATTTGGGGTGCTAAATTGTACCTTTTTTTCATAAGAGTGTATAGATAAACATTCATATATATACATACACACATACACCCCCCCCCACACACACACACACATATATATATATATATGTATATATATATAATGTGATAATGTAGAATCTACTACCATTTGCTTTGGTTTGGGTGATGCAAAACGTAGTGGGATAAAAGTAAAGTCCCCAGTTTTCCGTTTTCTAAAATGCAAATTCCGCGTTCTTCGGTGTTCTAAACTTCAAATTCCGTGTTCTTCGGTGACATGTACAAAACATAATCTATGAGAAAGCAATTATTACATGTAGTAAAAATCTAAGAAAAAAAAAACCCCAAACAACTAATATATACGTTAAAAATATGGTGCAGACCGTCGAAACTCTGAATTGGAATTGGTTTGATCCAGATTTTCCGCTGATACACGGTTTTGTTTTAGTGTATTTTGCTTTGTTTTCTATGTTTTTCGCTGAAATTCCGTGAATTCCGTTTTCTTCCCAAATTCTTTGAAATTTTTCCATTTTCCGTATCGCGGAAAACTGGGAACTTAAGATAAAAGTCAAACCCAAGATGACGCAGGATACCCACTGGTGTAGGCATATCTAAGCAACTAAAAACGATTAACATTATTTCAAGGAATCCACCAGACCTCAACATCAATTCTGAGTACACAGGTATGTCTGTTTATCATAATTCATTTGAAATTTCAGTATTTTTACAAAATATTTCTACTGAGAGTATAATTCGTTACTCCATCAATTTTTGAATGATGTTGTCTTCTCCTTATATTTTGTATGTATATATTCTCACACACACCTTACTGCTTTACTAGTTTTTCATGCTTTTCTTGGTGATTGTATCTTCTCTTTATAACTGTTTCAGAATAAATTTCTGAGAAAGTCGGAAGACGAAAGCTAACATTTTTTGGAGTATCCTGCGTCCTAGTCAAGCAATAATTTTTTCGTTATACATAATATATATATATATATATATAGCCGATATATAGAGTTCATTCAAATCAAATAATACAGATAATACAAAAGGTATACGCATACACACGAGCACACCCACACACACATTTCAAGCCATCTTTATTAAAAGTGAAACTAATTTTACTACCGTGATCAGTGGTGATATTAAAATATAAGGAAAATGTTAGAGTTCAGTACGTTATGAACTTGGCTAAATGTTTTTTCTTCGTTCTCACAATCATGCATTGTAGGCTATAAGATATGTGTTTACATGTCAATGTCTGTTCACATTCTTTGCCAAAGGAACTCACTTCTTTTCAAATCTACATGGAAAATTTTAAAAAGGGATTTCATAAAGGGTAACTCATTTTAATTGTTGTATACAAGATAGACCTATTTGACTTAGTGGTAAAAGGGAGCTTCAAAGAGCGGCTGAACGGGTGCGACGCAGCCGGGAGTCAAGGGAGCGAAGACGTTTGTCGCTCGCTGATGTCTGATTCTCCGCGGCTTTTCATCAAACGTGCCAACCCCTATTGTGTGGCGCGCAGGTCAGGGGTGCGTCGCGGCGTGAAAAGATTGTACACAAGTCGTTTGTATCAGGACATCATTTAATAAATCTCGCCTGGTAACAAATAGATTGTGCTTGTCCCCGAAAGGAAATGTAATAATAAACCACCGACCGTTTACAGGGGGCAGGGCTGAAAATGGCGGTCTACATATATGAGAAGGCGTTCAGGCTAAGGCGTCCGATGAAGTGGCGTAAAAAACGCCTCGGTTCACGATTAGGAAAGGGAAACCGGATACAGTTAATGCGACGGCTGAGTAAATGTCATGGGGGCAGGAGCGGCTTTGTTCCTCAGAGCGATGGTATGGTGCCTCGATTACTACTCATAATGACAACATGTGCTGTATATATTGGACCTTGTTGGGGCTCGAACTGTTCTCGTTTCTTTGATTTTGTTCAGTTTACTTACTTCAAGTCCAACGACAAAAGCCGCCCATGCCTTGCGCACGCGCCCGTGTCAATGGCCACTTATTTGCGAACAATGCCAGAGACCCACCCGTCGACAAATACTCTCGACTTTTTACCGCGTAACCTCTTGCAGGCTTGTATCCTATAAACTGCACTGTTTAGTATTGAACTTCTCCCATTGTTCGACGGGTGTATCAAATTGTCCCACCCCCTCCAAATAGGCGAGGGGTCTTCTAAACTCACGCGGTGTTTACAACGACCAGCGTAGGCCAAATTACATCTTACAATGCTCTTCTCTTTACAAAAGATTTGTTTACTTGACGCGAAGTATGCGGTTGATAAGTCGGGCTTACGATTCGCGTGTGCATGCGCGCGCGCGGTGCGCCTTAACCCCCAAAACTGAAGAGCCGGGAGCTTAACGCTGGTAGATTTTAAGACTTCGCAGAGAGAGAGAGAAAGAGAACGGAAAAGGGGTCTCTAGAAAACTCTTAAGATCCATTGTATATCCACCACGTGTAAATCGCCCCCTTACAAAATGGTTTTTTGGTGACGGAAGACCTCGCGCAAGTTTAAGAAGAAAAGAATGGTTTCTTGTTACCCATATGACTTCAGCTTGTAGTACCGCCTGTTTAAGCAAGAGTCAGCACCCATTGTCAGCTCTTGTCGGAGTCGTGTGCTTGGTAAAATTAGGGCATTGTTCGGCAGCATTGTGAGCAAGAGCTAAGTCAAAATCCGTGCAATAACATGGAAATCTATTAGTATCAAGCGCCACAGAGCAGCAAGAACATCAAGTTTCCAGGACCAGTCAGTATTATTAATGGGATGGGCTCCTATGTTTGGCATATGACACCTTGACTGAGACTATGTTCGGACCGCGTTGTCATGGTAACGGATGTTGGTTTTTGACGATGCGAACGTCGAACATTTATTCCATGTGTGCAGAGATCAATCATGCTAAAACAAACTTTCGTGCAAGTCAAAATGAATTCTTGTGATACTTGATTGAAATCATGGATATGGGGGGGGGGGGAATCATAATTCGACACAGTTAAACCTCTCCCTTAAATCTACATTTACACAGTTACATCCCTGCCGATGCCACTTCTTTATATAACTGCAGATATCAGCAGAAAATTGTATCTTTTGTATCTTATCATGCTACTACATTGACATTTACATCAGTGTTTTGTTTACATTGAAAATGACATCACATAAATGTGACAAGATGTTCGATTTCCAAGAGTAATGATGACACCTTAAAAATCCATTAGTGCTGATCAATTTGACATCGTATACAAATTTTTGACGAAGATGTGAATACGTTGTAAGGTTTAAGGGAAAGGTAACGAGAAAAGTTACTGAGTTAATGATTATAAGAAAGAAATATTTGATATCTGAATAAAATCCCTAAAATGATGGGGAAATGAGACTAAGCATGACATTAAAATGATGAAGGTATGGTCTTTTGTTTCCTGGTTATCAGCGAAATAGCGCAATTATTTTCATGGTTGTTAAATTTTGATATGCTTTTTCCCAAACTGATGAATAAAACAACTGAACTTGTTTTTAAAAACATGAAAAACCAACCGAACTTGCTTAATACCAATATATACATGACGTTTGGATAAACTGAATATGTTTTCATATCTCCTCCAGGCAAATTATTCTTGAAACTGAACACAAAAGCTGAGCGATACGCCGCTAATAAATAAAGGAAGGAAGACCATATTGAATGCGGCAGCCCCTAAATGTTTTTGAATGGCGCGTGCGAATATTTTGAAAGCAAAACTCGTACTGCGCAGACGACCAATGATTATCGATATTAATCAAAAGTTCAAGTCAATTGCATAAATCCCGCTTTTAAGGGGACCCCAGTGCCTAAAAATTAGAGAAAGTTTTTGCAGCTTGAAGATATAAATTCCAAATTTATATAAGAATATGCATCTATATTTGATGTTCTTTTATATTGTTATATTTTTCTTGGAAATGCCAAATAAATAAATAAATAAATAAATAATAATAATAATAATAATAATGATAATAATAATAATAATAATAATAATAATAAAAATAATAATAATAATAATAAATTTGGTGCTATTGGCTGACCCAATCGACAGGATATTATCTTCCAACATAATAAGACTTTAGCACGCCTCATATTTTTTCGGTTCCATGACATTTGCTCCGGCGACAATTCCTCCCGTGGAAAATCTGCACGTTAAGCCAAACATAAAACCTAACCCCAAACCTAACTCTAACCTTAATCCTTATCCTCGCATTATTCTGAACTAAAACACTCGGAACTACCTGAAAATATCTAAGCTTTCAGTCTGCATTCAAATAAATCAAAACTTTACCTACAGATTTCCAAGGAATCTAACCATACTGACAGCAGAAAGCTTTCATTATTGTTTCATTCACGTCATTTATTGCTGACGGCCTTCCTTATGCTCCGCTTTTAGTTCAAGATTCAAGATTCTCTCTGTATTGGTCTATGCAAACATAGCATAGGAACTTTGCTTCCAGTGGCCTTTTTTTACAACCTTCATTACAATTCGTAACGATAAAGAAAACAAAACAATGAGAAGAACATACATGGATAATTATTTACCACAAGCATGCAATGATTCATGCATGTATTACTTATTAAACATCATAACAACATAAATGTTTTATCCATTTTGCAGGATAGCAATGCTATTAACGTTCGACCGCCTCCAAAATCCCCTCCACTAACCGACCCACCCTTGGACCCCCATCATTTTCTCAATTCTCAGTTGTCCGATTTATTGCTCTTTACAATTTTTGATGATAATGTTTATTCACCTCTGTCTTTAAAATGTTTATACAAACATCAATGGTCAATCCCATTGTACCATTTTTTTAAAGGAAATAAAAGTGAATCTTGATTAAATCAAATTCATGTTTATTTATGTTTTTATATGAAGGGACCTGCCATGCATGTTTTGATTGCGGAAGACCAGTCCTATGGTTGAGGTGGACCCCGTGCTTAAATTTTAAAAAAATGAAAGAAAAGTCACTTTCAACTTACCTGATTTATTCATATTGACGGCGAAGCATTTCTTGAGCCGACAATACGGACACCAGTTTCGTCGGGCCTTGTCGACGAGGCAGTTTCCCTTGCCGATGCACGTGTATCGCATGTTCCTCCGGATGCTGCGTTTGAAGAAACAGCTACACCCATCGCAGCAATACACACCGTAATGCTTCCCGTAACTTTTATCACCACACACCTTGCAGGGTACGGGGTTAGGTAAGGTCCGACCTAAGGAGCAGGTATGTCAAAAGATGAAGAAGAAAGAAGAAAGTTTTAAATCATATAGAAGAAAAAAGAAAGTTTTAAAATCATATGTTTCGTAAAAAGAGAAACTTATGGAATTAAAGATGAAGCAGAAATTACTATGAATGTATGAACTGTATGGTTTTAGTGAACTGATGAGTGAAAACGAGAAAAATTGTAAAGTATGATTTTACATCATTAAACATGAGGAAGAAAGCGTTTCAAACATATACTTTGTATAATTTAAGTAGTGGAAATTCATCTGAGAAATACATTACTTACAGCCATGGCCCTATTCTTAATCATATATATATATATATATGAAAAAAAAACATATATCTAAATATTTTCTTATCTTTTATGTGTAATTGTTTTGCATATATTTTACGGAATAGGTGCCCGGAAACACAATTTTATTACACAATCGTCATGACATTGTTAGGCACATTTAGTTCACTGGAAATCTAAAGTTGCCTTTTTAAAAAAAAGGTATATGCTTTCAATCTATTAAGAAATTTAACTATAATCAAGCAAACGTCTCTACACGAGTTGCACTGTTTAACATGTTAAGCATGTTGAGTGACAGTATTCAGGTTAACACTGCTGTTACAAAAGAAAACACCCACTAAGATTTTTATCGAATAATTGCGACATTAGTCTATGAAAAATTGTTCTCAAACTTTTGAATACAAGTTGGAGAAACCACTATGGGAAACCGAGGGTTCGATCGACTTTTGAAACCATTGTGATCGATTATGATTTGAAACACTTAACAGAACAGCTCTTAAGTAAATACCCAACTTGTGAAATGCCTAACGAGACAGAAAAAAACATCTGTACAAATTGTACACGCTAACACTTCACAAACATTATTACTAATTCAAGATAGAAGCATACATTTAACCTCTGAAATGTCAACAGTGTAAAAACTAAAAAGAACTTACTCTGAACAGCTTTTAACATCTAAGCAAGATGATGCTTTACCTCTGAACAAGATCACAGATTTCTTTTTTTTTTTACACAATAATTTGTATGAAACAAACAGAATCAACAAAATAATTTGAAATTTACACCACCTTGAAATATTTCTTTCTTTCTGAGTTCGTGGATTGTCATGAACATAAATATTCAAGAAGTTTTGACAAAATACTCTGAAATGATATATAGCAAATTTAAAAATTCCTAATAGTTCATACCCTATTATATATGTTTCAGTAAAAGAGACAAAATAAGAACAGAATTCAATTAACTGATACAAGAATGAAAAGAAAAATACTTACCCATTTTGTGGATGAGAAAGTAAATCCTCTGTGTAAGCTAAGTTATCAAAAGTGTTCAGTAAAAAAAATCCACCACAGAACCGAAAGTGCTACAGCTAAATGCAAATGAACATCATGTCCCACAATAGTTAGAAAAATCTCTTAAGTTTTTGGAGAATTTTTTTTTTCTTTCAATTTTTTTTATTCCAAATATCTCTCAATTATTTTGTGAATGAAACAGTAACAAACTGAAAAAAGATGATGAAAAATTGGAAAAAGCCAAAGTCAAACGTTAGCAGACGACCAAAAATTTATCCGCTCCGCTTGGTTGAAAAGTTCCCGCGCGTCTGATGTCGTCCTTGCCCGAGTCGTGGCGTCGTACAAGTCAGGAAGATCTAAATGACTCTCGCCTACTTTCTACTCGCTAATCCCCAAACCACGAGAAGACTTTACTAAGATTAACGGGGGAGTGAGGAAGCTGATTTTAGATTCTCGGCCGCTACATTTCTCCTCCCTCTCTATCCCGCTCTCTCTCTCTTTCTCTTTCCTCTCTCGCTTAGATATCTGAATCTGGAGCACGGCGGCCAACTATGCATCGGAAGGCGTTCTACCAGTTGTTTTTTACTCAAAGGCATGAAGGTACAAAGAGAGGGAGAGAGAGAGAGAGAGAGAGAGATGGAGAGGGGGTATGGAGAGAAAGCTGATTTGTGGAAGCTGTTTTCGTCAATGGGTGAAAGTTTTCATACTGTGGGGCGGTCGGAATTAAACGGATCTCGTTTTTGTTGTTACACCCTCTGGATAATAATGAATGAATTTTGAACGGCTTGTCAAAAATTGCTCTCTCTCTCTCCTCCCCCCGCTCTCTTTCTTTTCCCCTTTTGTATTTTCTCCCTCTTGTTTTTTTTCTATTTCTCTCTCTCATTTTTTTTCAATCCTGTATTTCCTCCCTCTTTTATTCACCCCTCTACCCCTCTCTTTCCACTCCTTCTCCTTCTCTTTCTGCCCCGTTTCATCAACCTTGTTATCAATAACAAGTTGCAATAACTGTTATAAGCTACTGAGGTCCTAGCATCTGATTGGCTGAGAGCAAATTTGTCATAGAAATGTGGCAGTTATTACTGATAAGAAGTTTTATAAAACAGGGCCCTTATAGCACCCAGTCTCCTCTCTTTATGCCCACTCTCTCTCCCTCTCTCTCTTATCATTGTTCGCTTACTTTCTTCTCTTTTCCTTTCTCTCTTTCCTCTCTTTGATTATTTTTCTCTTCCGAAATCATTCTGATATTTCCCTTTCTCTCCCCCCTTCTCTCTCTCCTTTTCTCATTCTCTTTTTCCTTCTTCCAAGTTTTTCTTTTTATATCTATATCTAATTTTTTCTCTCTCTACTTCTTTTACTTTTCTAAATGCTACTGTTGAAGTAAATATTTCATCCCCATGGCGGATTTCGAATTACATTTCTTTTATACTGGTATTAACATTTGCGTGAGTGTATTCTAGTTTTAAGCCCCCTACTGCATATCATTTTTAAAATAGTAATATTTATGGCATTTTGCGCTTAGCATTATAGTTTTTATAAATAGATCAACATCAATCACTTCTTTTAAACTTTGGCATACTATTCATAAGAATCTTATTTATCTGGTTAATTTCTTCATACACTAAGAACTTGTTACTCCACATTGACCAGATGGCCTTTGTGATAAAACAGTAAAAAATTCCTCATATTCCTCATATTTAGTACTATTTGTGCCATTAAAAATTCAGCCATGTGGTTATATTATGGGGAGCGATAATTGCATATAGGCATCGATATCGATTGAATTGTATTTCTACATGATACTGAAATTTTGTCTAATGACTCATGATTTTTTTTTTTTACTCAGATTCATAAGAAGAGGTGACGAAGCATGTAAATTAACAAGCCCGGAGTATTTCGAAAGGACTTTAAAAAAATCAGCAAAAGCGTAAAAAGCTTAGTCACACTCTCAAGTATAGATAAACAAAGCAGTGATTATGTACACTTTGTGATCAGTGATACAGCTAATCAATTAATTTCCATAAAATATGTTTTTCCGAAGGGGTGATGCGCGATGGATGGAATCGCCCAAGTGCTATGACGGCGATGTAGGGCTTCTCGCTTTCTGATCTATCCTAGCGAGCATGCCCCCCTTCAGATCGCTAATTCTGTTTAATCAGTTGCTCAATCGATAACCACCATTCGCCATAAAAACTGCAAGAATGGTACAGGCAGATATAAGAAATGGGTGAGAGTATGGGTGAGGGATGGGGCGACGAAAAAAAAAAGATGAGAAGAGGAGAAGTAAATCTATAAAGCTTCTCCAATCGTCTTTAACCTTCAGGGAGGCAGTGCGAATAATAGCGCATCCGTCATCGTGGCGGTAATACATGACGTTTATTTAATGTCGATCTTTTGGCTGTATTGTTCGCGCTCGTGTAGCGCGGGTAATTTGTCAAACTCCACAGGGATGTGAGATTCATCTTTTGATGTCATGCTGTAGACTCTCTCTCTCTCTCTCTCTCTCTCTCTCTCTCTCTTCTCTTTCATTCTGTGGTGAATCAAGATGATGTGATGTATCGGAGATTGCTAGGTCATCAACAAGTCAGACACCGTGTGGATAGATATCTCTCATCTTTTGATTTTACTTCGATCTCTTTCTTTCTTTCTCTCTCTCTCTCTCTCTCTCTCTCTCTCTCTCTCTCTCTCTCTCTCTCAGAGTCCGATGCTGCTTTCCCGATTATCTCTTTTTTTCTCTTCACCTTCCATTCCTTTCCCTGTGTCTGTATATACTTTTTTCTTGAATCTATTTCTTTCTTTGCTATGATTTGATTCTTGATTTCAGTTTCCTACATGTCATAAGCTCGCTGCCGCATTTGTCCTATCTGTAATTTTCCTCCTTCAAACTGTTTTGCTTTTTTTCATCTATTTTCACTACTTGATGATATTCATTTTATTATTATTTGTTTCTTTTATTATTTTCAATTTCTATTATTTTTCCATCTTCATCTTTTTTCTTAGATATTCCGGCATAACATGCAAATATAAAGAGATGATTCGAAGTATGTCTACGCATTCAAGGACTGCAATATGTACAGTATTGTAAAATATTCAGTATAATTATTATGACTGATGACGTTATTTTAGATTTGGATCTCACGATTACAAAAAAATATGAGATCAGAATGACCTAAATCGTATAAAGCTTTCTCTTTTTCTACCCTCCCCCACATAATGTATAAAGATATCCTTTCGTGGCGCCAATGACTATCAGCGGTCACGTGGTCTTGGAATCCGCCCAATCACAAGGACATGTTATGTGTTTACATATACAACCGTCCCGCCTGAAATCGCTATATACACATTCCTTTCTTTCATGGTTATTGATGAAACTTTTGAAAAATGATCGTGCCCCTTGTTTCGCCAAAACATGTAAACATCACAAACTGATTTCGCCGCTTAATAATCAGAGTAAAAATCCCTAAAACATGCAAGATATACAAGAAAAGTACAATTTCAAAGCACAACATTGAAATACATGCAATCAAAACACGATTTAATAGAATGGCCACAAAAAAAGATAACAAAAATATAAACAATGATAGGACTGCGACTTAAAAGTGGGTATAATTTGCACAGTACCAAAATCTGATCTGCATGGAGAGTGTAAAATATTGACTTCGGAGCTATTGAAGCAGGAGCATACATGACAATGTTATACAGTCCTTTTTAAAACAGTTAAGTATCCCCATTAAAATCATCACCCCACATTTCGAGGAAAAGCTTCGTCACAACTATCACGATTATGGAAGTACATTTCCTCGTACAGGAAATTAACAACTGGATAGCAATTAGCCAGGGTCAACCATGACTTCAGTGATTGTTCGGGAGGATTTGTAGGTGTTTAAAGTGAGGTCAAAGTATTTCTCAGCTTTAATTATCATTTTTGTGATCTAGATTCAGCACTTCTCATAACTATCTGCCTCATTGATCGATTTTTTTGCAAAACTGATTGATGGAAGTTGATATTTTTTCCTTCAGAAACAGTTGCAATGTTTATAAAGTATATAATGTTAATAGGAAGGGGCATGGGGAATGGAGGCAAGTGCCCTCAGCGGCACTAAAAAAAAAGGGGGGGGGTCTGAAATGAAAAAAAAAAAAGTTCCAAAAGTTTAGTGGCGTCTTTGAGTAGCTTCTGTACCTAGTAAATTTTTGTCGGAGCATAAGGTGAATTCAATGCAAATTTTAGCGTATTATACACGATTAAAAAACTGTAGAAAAATGTAATTCTTGTTCCGTCGGTCCCTATTACTGTACACAGTCATGGTACATAATATCCATCAGATTCATGTTTCATGTTAGCTCTGGCCTATGGCTTTGAGCGTTCAAGCTTTGGCCTTGGCCTCGAGGGTTTGGGCATTGACTGCAGCACTGGTTGAGATTCGAACTCTGTACCTTGTGCTTTAAGGGTCTGGAACTTATCGAAAAGATTACTACATAATCATTTCATTTCCAGACAGATAATTACTTGCTTTAGACAAACAAAAGAATGAGGAACAGAAATCAAACAGTCGGGCGGAAAAAGAGAAAAGTAATCGTGGTGCTAAAGTGCACAACCTTTATCTTGTTAGTTCCAGATTTTGAGGCAATATTTCTCTCTTTCTCACTCACCCCCTCTTTCTCTTTCTCTTTCTCTCCATCTTCTTCTTCTCATGTCTAAAGTTCTAGTTCTTGACGAGAGAGATAAGAGAAAAGGAAGAGGCGGAGGGGACTTTGATTTTCTTTGAATCGATGCTGAGCTTAGATTACGGGGTTAACTGTCAGCGTGTAGTTGAAACTAGAGCATCAATGGTAAAGCCGATCGCGGCGTGGCCCAGTAACATTTCTACTGGACACCACCCGCTCAATACGGGACTCGCTCCCGCCAGACTTCACGGCGAGCCCCGGTGATGACTTAGATTAAGAGCCTGGCTGAACTCGCATGAATTCGCTTTGAAGATGGATGAATATGATAGCGGCTTTCAAGCAAAGATCAACAGTGGCGATCAATCGAGAATTTTATTGTCACTTATTTTCTTACAACTCTCCTTTTTTTAAATCCCTTTCTTCAGGTCTAAAAGGTCCTTCATTTCTGACAGGCCAATAGTGTCAAAGTGAATTCGAAGGGATCAGATTTTGGTAATTGAGAGCAGAATAATCGGGCTTTTAAGCACAGTGTGACACTTTTTATCGATACTGATAAAAGTGGATGCCAACTTTGGAGTTTAGAAAAGAAAGTGTGGAAAATTAGCCCAATCAAACTGCCCTACGTCTTACAACACTACATTATTCCTCTAAAATGGCCGAGAACTGAAACCAGCCCGTCTTATTTTTTTTATAAGTTTATTAGTTTTCCTGGAGATTTCATTCACTTTATTAGCATGATAAGTTGACAAGTTATTGGAATTTTCAAAGAGTTTTGATACGTGCTTATTTTCCCGAAATGACTCCCGGCACGTGACTTTTCATCAAAATGTTTAAATAAAATGGATACATTTCCTTGAGTGGAACTGTGCGAAACGAGAGCATCTTACAATGTTTATATTACAAAATGTTTAGGTTTATATATACATATATAAACCTATACATTTTTAAATTGATATATATGTACACATGTTGATAGAATACATATAAACAAGGTAGAAATTTCATTCCTTTAAGCAACTTTATTCATATCTAATTATTTATTTGTACTTTGTAATCGCTATGGTAATTTTTTGTGTATAGCGCATTATAAATAACCATTATTATTATTATCATGATATTATTACTATTATTTATTTACTATATGGGTGGGCTTTTTTTAGAGGGGTCTGCTTATTTTGTTCGTTTTCATGCACACACACACATATATATATATATATATATATATATATATATATATATATATGATATACCGTAAATATAACGTTTGATTAAAAGTCCACATGTTGGTAAATAAAAAACAAAACTAGTAATAATTTCATTCTTTTATCCAACTTAATGTATATTTAATTTATGTTTATTTATTCAATGTCTGTTCGTTTTTTGTCTGTTTATTTGTTATTTGTTTATTTATTTTGTATTTTGAAGGTCGTCGAACTCAAGACATATTCTGTAATTCCGATTTTCTATTGGAAAAGCAAGTGTAATTTCAAAATTAACCAACTTGTTTATTCGCCCTTTTAATTTTCAATACAAATTATATTAGTCGAGCATATTTTAAGATAATTATGCAAGTCAAGCAAACGTACAGACATAGCGCAAGAAATACATGTGCAGTGAATAACATCATTCGATAACTGACAAAATAATGTGCTTTAATTTTCATTCGTCCTTTCGTTTTTATGAGGAGTTATGGGAGTGGTGTCCTGTTACCAAAGAACACGTATTTCCAGTGTGCTCCGTACACACTAAGAATAAAGGTTCAGTTTTGCACCCTTCAAATGCAACACTAGGAGTGCCTTTAAGGGTACAACTTTGCACCCAAAGAAGCATTATGCACCATTAAGGGTGCATGCAGGGTTGTACCCTTCAGGGAAGGTGCAAATTTGCCCCCTTTTGAACTAAAATAACTTCTGCACCCTTAAAGGTGCATAGTTGCACCTTTAAGGGTGTAGACGCGCCATTCCCGGTGCAAACAAGTACAAAAGGGTGCATCTTTGCACCTTTTTCATGTAGGGTGCAAGATTGCACCCCAAAAGGTGCTGCCATTGTTGCATTTAGGGTGCAAAATTGAACCTTTCATTCTAAGTGTGTATTAAAAATGATCAAATTTTGGTGATAGAATTTCATTCATTCATTCAGTCATTCATTTTGAAAATTAGTGTAACATGAACAATATTTCACCATATTATAATTCATGAACTTAAAGCAATGGTGATTTCTTAGTGTAGTGACGTTTAGATAAAAAGGAGTATTAAAAAGGGACATAATATTTCAAGCTGTAATTGCATTCGATATTCCTAGAATACATAAGACTTAGTATCACGGCATTATAGCGGCAGTGTCTCTTTGAGCATAGTTTTTCATCATGCTGAATACAAAATAACTTGGCTTTTGGATCCTTACTTTTCCTTGCACATAGGATGGCGTGGCAACAATGATAATGAGTACTTCTTTATTCACAGAGACAACATTGCAAGTACAGCCACTTGCTGGTACTAAGCCGTCAAGGTAAATTCAATCTTACTCAACACGTGTCCTATGCTTTCTATTGACATTTGACATGTCTGACTTTTCTGTCTGGTCTCCATGAGGCATTTCGTTCTTTCCCCAGCATCAAGTCGAGAGGCTCTTTCGGCTCTTTCCGTCTCCTCATTTCTCCTCTCTCCCTTGCAGTTCTTTGGTCGATTTGCCCTTTTCGGCTGCCTCCGTGCGACCCACGGCCGCCCATCGAAATATTGGCCGTCTCTGTCGGACTGGATATCCAAGACAGCGGCCATCGATTCTTGCTCAGCTGTCGCGAGTGTCGCATCCAGCTTTAACTCTCCTTTTTTTTCTCTTTTCCACAAGCGTGTCTATTCTTTTTCCGCTTTCTCATACTTTTCTACGCTCTTTGTTGAATCGTGTTTCCATTAATCGCCTTTTGATTTAAATCCTACTCCTTTTTTGCATGTGGAGAATGATGTATACATTACCTGAGGTAGTTAATCGTTATTATACGAGGAAAAGGTGACTATGTTCCACTTAAACTTGACAGAAATGAGACAATGAGAAACTGCAGCTTTCCGAACTAATGATTTTGTAGTTCGTTTGGCATTGATCTCCTCGGTGACTTGAGCCTCCTTATTATCCCTTGCTCCCTCTCTCTCCCTCCTTCTCTTTCTTTCTTTCTTTCTTCCTCCCTTTCTACCTTTCTCTCACTCATGTATACTCTCTATTCCTCCGTCTGCGTTTGTCTTGTTCTTCTTCCTTTCCTTTCTTTTCCCTCCCTATTCTTTCTCGTTTTCCTCATGCAAAACTAAAAAAAAGTCCATGCATGTAAATCCTTTGATATGTTCCCAAGTATTTTCAAATGCTACCATTTTTACTCCTAAAATTTAAAATATCACAGATAAGCTGCAAGCTTGATGAGTTTTATAAGTCAGGACAAAAATCCAAACATTTATAGTTTAATTCAGTCTGCCGCATCTTCAACCACAATTAAAGGCATTGTTAACATTATTATGATTTTTAAAAAAAAATCTTTTTGCTATTTGAAAATAGGATAAACATAAGGGTTATAGTGTCAAAATACAAGTCTGAAAGTTTCAAAGTATAATATCCACAGGAAGTATTTTTAAGTATTAGAAATGTGAACCAAGGTTAATAAAATATATAAGGGTCGGTTGCACAGACTAGACGTAAGGAATGCGCATACGCATGGCTCACCGGACCGTACTGTGTGTATTGGTGTATCACGCGGAGGGAGGCACATAACGGTTTTTTATTTAAAAAAAAAAACTCGAGCAAAACGGTCCTTTTATTTATTGTCTCTGAGACAAAAAATAGTAAAATCGCGGTTTGCGTTTTACTAACAGTTTTTCAGTCCAAATTATGGTTGGTTTCAGGGTTTTTGAGTACAAATACAAGTACTCATACACATGTTTCAGCTTAGTTTGAGAATTTTTTTAAATCGGCTGCTGACAAAGTTAGCCAATGCCTTTCACTCATGAAAGCAGTTTCGCGTCCCCTACCAATCTTCCGGACTTGCTCGCTCCACCTAAATTTTCATTCTTCATCTTCATCGCCAAACAACAAAAATAAAAACCTCTCATCTTTCGCTGTCGCCTCGATCACTAACTTTGGATCAAAGTATATAGACCCACCATTTTTCTTTCGTCTTGAAATCTTAGCACCCTTCCTCCCACCTCTAATGAACCTTTCATTGACAAGAAACGATTCCCTACAGGTTGATTACCGTCTAACGGTTCCCAAAACAGAACTTATGATGCCCTCAAACAACCAATATTGACTCAAAGCAGGTTAACCTGTACTTTCCTCCTCATCAACTAACCATATTCTGAAATGTAGCCTTCTTTATTCTGTTTTGTGGCGGGAAAATAGCTTAACTCTTAATGTGCTGCTCAAATTACTTATCTGTGCAACAGTATATTTTTCAAGGGGTAGATGTATCCAGGGACTTGACAAGGCACGTCTTCAGGTTAATTTAATTGTTTCCAGTATACAATTATTACAGGAGTTGAAGGAATCGTCAGGTAGCTAATTAAGACCAAGGCCCCGTTTTATAAAACTTTCTATCCGTAATAACTGCCACATTTCTATGACAAATTTGATCTCAGCCAATCAAATGCAAGGATTTCAGTAGCTTATAACGGTTATTGTAACTTGTTATTGATAAAAGTTTTATAAAACGGGGCTCAGAAGTTGGTTAATATGCAGATCCTGTAATATACACTGTGGAAATCCTTCTCTAGGCCATGCATAGTTTCCTATACCTTGCCGATCGGCACGTGTGGGACGTTCCAAACAGTACCAATTTGGCAAATAAAAGGTTAAGAGAGGTATCCCTTTCTTCCTGTCCTTTTTCATGGACCAACCGAGTCTGAGCCATAATGGAGCTGAGTAGCAGGTTGAGGGTTCGAAACATTGCGAAGCTGCGCACTGACAATAGTGTCAAATTCGTAAAATGTTGCTTTATTGTAAATTATGAAAAACGAAAATTATGGAAACCTTACTACTTGTTTACTTGGATGTAGATGTCATTTGAACAAATTTCTTTGAGAGAGGGTTCCATGATTTTCCCTACAGAATTCAAATATTAAATTTATTCAACAAACAAAACGAAGTTTTGATTTCAGCTATAAGAAGAGAACAGCAATAGAGATGGACTTCCCCTTCAAAGTATTTATCCTATTGTTCTAGAAAACAGTCCACATACGTCATGTTGACATTGATATTTCAATTTCGCAGACAAAATAGTTTTGCAAAATATGTAACCATTTGCTCGCAAACTCTTGAATGATGGACAAAGTTATTGGGAAACTGGAGAGGGGGTGGGTGAGGGGGAGGGGGATAAAAGAACATTAAAGGAATATGAAGGCTCCCCCCATCTCCCTCTCCCTTTAGCTGCACATTGTTGATGTCCATTATTAGTTTGATACACATTTTGTGAAGAACCAAGCAAATGCTCTCCAACGTCGCATAAACTCAGATTTGAAAAAAATAATCCATGCATCTACGTCCTAGCAACTTGTAAAAGGTGATGATTCAGATATATTACTTCAAGCTCTTTGTAGCTGTCAGTGATAAATTCACCCTCCCAGTATCGTCACCATCATGATACAGTGAAACATTCTGAAAAAGACATAAATCATTATGGATATCTACTCATACAGATATCCCGTTACACAATGTTTTAGGCATGGAATGAGGTAATATATCGCATTGAATAATGTCATGCCTTCCAGCTCTTTAGATTCTGTTTAGTTTTTATAGATGGAGAGAGGTAATCTGATGCCATCGAAAAAAAAAATAATGCGAATCATTGGCAGATCAATAAAGAGGCACTCTAGCAATATAATGTTTTGTAAAACTCTCTCCATTCGTACAGGGATAAGAAATCAGTTTAAGGATATAAGAATAGCTAATTAGCATATCATACATTCATGTATGCTGATTGGTAGATAACCCACAGAAACAAGGCAGTTCGGATTACAGGAAAGTATCAAGGTACGGCAGTAGAGAAGACGAGAGACATAAAGAAAAAACGTTACTGGAAATCGGCAGAATATTTTGGTTCGATGCACCCCCTGTATCTGCCATCGATCTACACCAGACGATAAGGCCATCTTTTCCCCATATTTCAGTCCATTTTTGCCCTTCCCAACGCTGAGACAAGACCCCAAATAAGAAGAAATGTTTCCTAGCCCAAGAGCTACACAAAGTCATGGTATAGCATTACCGGGGAAGCCTACAAACAATATGTTGGAGACGACACTGCATGCGGATGGTATAGTTTAAGAAACATTTCTGGGAGGGGAAAAGAAAAAGTTCCTCACTTTTGGCGGGAATCGTTTCTCTTTGAGCATGTTGAGATAGTCTGTGAAAACTAGACCAAGCGTTTGCTGGATTGATCGTCGCAAAAAACTTCATTACGAAGGAAAAGTCTAAATTCGAATTTTTCTTTTGGTGTTGTTTTCACTTTCATATTTATCATGGCTCGTTTTCTTTTCTTGTATTTCCTAAAATCACAAATATTGTTTCCGGAGTGGACTTAAAAGGGAACAAAATATAAATATTTCTTTTTCAATTCACAGTTGAAGCAGTAAGTACTATTTACTTCTTGTTAGGCACGATGTTTCAAAAGAATATAAATGTTGCTTGATCTTTGTGCTTTTGAATGCACATGAAAGCTGTTTTTCGAATTGATTTGTTGAGGAGGCAGCATATCAGAATCCAGAATAAATTGCCATAATCTGAAGACTCCATGCTAGGGTGAATAATGATAGTTAATTTGTTTCCTTTTTATCGATTTTAAGAATAGAATAATCAGAAATCTTGTCTTAAGAGCCTCACTTTGACACTTTTCCGAAGGTTTACAAGCCAGGTGACGTCAATCATGTCAGTACGTGTATTCTAATTTCAAGATAACGGAATGAATAATGTTGGTGGAAAATGAATTAACTAATGTTGAATAAAATATGAGCAAGTTGATAGTATAATCGTCATAATCATAAGATATTGGAAATAACATAGTACATCTGAAATTGATCCTTGAGGTATAATAGTGTGTAAATTATTACTATCTTCTTTTTCATCATCATCGTCATCATGAACATTTTCACCAACTTATCGTCATTTTCATCATCAACTTAAAGAAAACCTGAATCATCATTACCATCATCATCAAAACCATTTTCAGTAGTGGGATCTTAATCATCAACAAAACCATCAGTTATTATCATTACTGTCATCACTATCACTTTCATCATCACCATCATCATCATCATCATCATCATCATCATCATCATCATCATGTCATCGTCATCATCACCATGAAATCGCCACCACCATTATCATAACTCATTATTTTTTTTACCTGGCCTGTCATCACACAAACCAGGGTCTAAGCTAGCATCTATCATCCGTGGGTCATCAACAGTTATGTTTCTCATCATCATCATCATCATCACCACCACCACCACCGTCACCATCATCATCATCACCATCATCATCATCATCATCATCATCATCATCATCATCGTCCTCATCATCATAATACTGTTATCTTTGCCTGTCATCACACGAACCATGCAGGGTCTTAGCTATCATCTACGGGGCAACAATTATGTTTCTCATCATCACCATCATCATCATCAACATCATCATCATCATCATCATCATCATCATCATCATCATCATCATTATCACCATCATCATCATTATAATATTGTTATCCTTGCCTGTCATCAAACGAACCATCCACGGTCTGTGCCAGCATCTATCATCTACACGGCAACAGTTATGTTCTCATCATCACCATCATCATTATCATCATCATCATCATCATCATCATCATCACCGTCATCATCAACAACATCATCATCATCATCCCCATCACCATCATAACATTGTTCTTATTGCCTGTCATCACACGAACCAGGGTCTGAGCTGGCATCTATCATCTATAGGGCATCAACAAGATATATTTCTCTCATCGCGGAATCGATCGATACTACCAGCCCTTTTTCTTTTCAATTAAGTTCCTACAGTCCCCTCGGACTCTTCACCCCCGATAGGGATACATTTCTACCCTCTTCCTATCCACCCACCGCGTTCACACTCCACGTTAATCCGGAGTAAACCGGACAAAGGCAATTGCTTGCATCATAAATTGCCCATACCGTGGTGTATTACGGAGAAGGCTTTGGACTCAGAGGCAGGAATTGGTCTAGCGGAAGGTCCGCTGTCAGCTCTTTGTCTTTTCCTACAAACTGATTCTGATCGGACCCAGGTTCGAGTCCGAGTCACGTCGTTCGGATGGTGACGTTAAAGGTCGGTCCTAGAAGCAAATACTCAAAACCCAAATACACACACTCACTCAGAGGTCTCGAGTTCGATTCTTGCCCGGTGCTAACAACTTTATGCAAGGTGAGTCGCCCACATTTTGTCCTTCTCAAGTTAGGTGTTTGAAATGCTGTAGGATTTTTTAAAAATGAGGGACCCTTAGAGATGGCAGTTGTTTATTGATGCATTTACCCTGGGTAAAAATACCAAATTATTGTCATTATTTTTGAGAGACAAAAGGTCTGCAACTCTGTGGAAAGTTCATCCACAAACCCTCTTCTCGTTCTCATGAGGCGCTTTGAGTTTCTATACTCTTGTTTTATTACACAATATTAAGCAAGGAACTACCTTGAGAAGTAGCACTTGGTACTCGATGTTATGTGCTTGATAATGCGGTGCTTTGTAACGTACATAATTGTGCTTATGATGATTAATGAATGGTGGTTGGTGCTTGGAAGGTGGTGGTGTTTAATCGGTAGGTGCTTTATGTTTGGTGGGCTTGCTGCCTGGAACTCGGGGGCTAGGCTAAGTGCTCATTATCGTTGATGCGTCCTGGATTGCATGGTGGCCTTTAGTCACTGCTATTCGGAAGACCTAATCTTCTTGTAACCCTAGTCGCAGTCCCATTCGTTTTGGAAACCCTGTAAACTGACTTCGAATTTAGAGCGAGACCGTTTGGTAAGTGTCGCTTTTTAATGCAAATACGTTTATCAGGAAGCGCGGTTATCAAAGCAGGTAGATGCGTGTGAACGCGTCTTGTGTTTAAGTGGCTTCGGAAAATAACTCACTTCACGGATCCGGCACGCGCAAGTGAAAATTTCATTAATTTCATCGATCGTGGATGGATGCCGGCAGTGGCTGAGGGGTGGAAAAACGATACCCTTGTTGAGAGGAGCGCGATGTCCACCAGAAGAGATAAAGCTAGAGGTGATGCACGGATAAGCCGCACCACCTGCATGCGTAAATAAATCGCTCAGGCACAGCCAACAGCCGTTTAGCTGCGGCGCGGCGTCCACAATGCTTGGCTTATGCGGTGGGAGAGTGTGCGCGTGAAGGCAGAGCGACTGGGCGAAGAGCCTAACTGCGCTGAATAATCGACCAGATTTTGTGGTGTATATTTGATGTGCTTTCTGTGACGAATACCCCTCGCATCGCACTTTTTAGCCGCGAATAAGAGACGTAAGATGGATGGTGAGATTGTGACAGAAACGAAAAGAGGAAAAATCAATGGTTTGTAATGCAAGGATACGGCCTGAGCCGCCGTAAGCGCTGCTATTGCCAGGCAACGCTCCCGGCGCAAGCGGTGTCCGGTTCGCTAACTTGGGCTTTGAATGCATGCGCGGATTTTGAACTGAATTCGCTCGGAGCGAGGGGTAAATTGGCACAAATTACCTGCAGAATTGGCAGCTGTCAGACGTGTTAAATCTGTAAAGCCCCCGTCACGTAGAAGCGTAATTAAGCGCGCGTTGATTGTTCGATGGAAGCTTGATCCGCTACGACCCGAATGATATTGGCTGCATGCCGTCAGTGCCAAAGACAGACATATAGCCGCAGTGATACGATTCAACTTTGACATTTCACCCCCGTAAAGAGCTTCCGGGAGGTCATCTACTGAACTATTGTCCAATGACATTGCAGGGCACCTTTACAGACTGAACAATGCGAATGAACCGTTTCATATGCCGAATCTTTCCACGCCTATGCAAACCTGTAAGATCGGTTCCTTTCATTTATTGGAAACTCACTTAGGCATATTAAATAAATACATTGATAACACAAAATGTTCAAGTACGTGTATATATATTGTCTGATTTCCTTTCTAGTTTGAAGTTTCTCTTCAAAATCTGCCAATCAATGAACAGAATTTCTCTCTTGTTAAACATGAATCCTAAACAAGTGAAACAGAGAACACGATAAAAAACTACTTTCGAAAAATAAAAGTGCAATTTCTAAAGCCTATTGTACTGCCCATACATTTTCATGATCGGATTAATAAGCCATTGTAAAGTCCACATTTCTATAGGTGATAGACAGGGCTATTGAAATTGCCTTAAGTTGATATTGCGACAGTAGTTATCGCGTTCGAGGCACATGACTGAACCAGTTATGTCTATCTGCAAGCAATTCTGCCATCCAATTCTTACGATAACAAACAATGTTGAGTTTCATTTTCATCCCCAGACTACTATAAACAACAATATCAGATATCAGTGCAACCCCTAAGCGTGATACTGATCTCATCATCATCATCATCTCATTCTAACCATGTCCATTGCCAATGACTACCAGTAAGAACAAAGGAAGAGAAGACGAAAATGGGTGTCATCTTGTTTACCCATCGAAGAGGACAGACATCCCGAAACTGTTCCCTCTTTTTAATCATAGCACCCCGTGCACGTTCGACTTTAACGTTTCTCGCCCACACTCGTCGGACCTCTTCAGAGCCATTACGGGCCAGCGCCTGGCCGTGACGCCGCAATACTTAACACCGATAGCCGCTAAGTGCCTCAACTTTGAGCGGGTGGTTTCTCTTTTCTTTCTTCTTTTCGGGTGGCGTGAAGATTTACACTCGGTGGTTTAAGTTGGGACGAGTCGCCTCATCTCACTGAGAACGGGAAAACTTCTGGAGCAGGTTTCAAGTGTGCGGAGCTTTCTGCTCGTCCATTCTAAATGATGAACTCTTTTTCAGATCCGTGACTCTGTCTTCTCATGTTACATTTCTTTCTTTTATCTGTGGTTTCGTCATATCTTTCTCTTTATATTTAAATGTTTACCCGCTCTCCTTTTTGAACACTTTGCACCTTTATACTTTTTAATCATCAGCAGATTTTTTCAATTGTTTTCACTGTGCTAAAAAGGCCTTAATTGTCAAGGAACCATTTATTTGACGATCTTCCTAGCTAGCTTAATCAGTGCTATTGTACTGAAGAAATGGTTTCATATGCACCCAAGTGTACCTCTATCAATAGCTTTATGATAACATAAGAAGAAGTAAAATTTCCTCTTTTCGTTTCAATCAGGGTTTCGATGGAGAAATAAAGCCCACCAGCATGTCCGAGATATTAATTGTGCTAAATAGGATTTGTTTTTCTATAATATCGGTCAAGGGAAGTTCATGCGGGGGGGGGGGGGGGGGGGGGACTGAAAGGACTTTTGAAAGCGTACGAAGATGACCAAGATAAAGATAGGATACGGACGTCGTGCTGTGTGACAGCGCACGAGCGCGCGTGCCTGACGGTCAACCACCAAACCAATCCGTGCTGAATCAATAAAATGCGTACCCTCGTGTGTTCGTTCGCGCTTACGATAATCAACGGGTAGATATTTGAACTGGACCAGCCGTAACGCTGCTTCCTGTTTAGAAATCCCCTAACGTTATACATTCTTCAGCCATTTTATCTCATCCTCCCCTCCCTCCCCTCCCTTCCCCCCCCCCCCCCCACACACTCACCCTTCTGTCAAGGGGGTTCTAACTTTACACAAACCAAATCAAGATATTTCACCACCCTCACCCCAAACACACACCCCCTCTCTGTGTAGAGATTCACTAACTTTACACATCTTCAAGCCATATACATCCCTTCCCTCTCTCTATCTCCTTTTTTCTCTCTCTTTCCCTCTTTCTCTTTCTGTGTCTCTTTTTTCCATGTCTGTATTTTGTTACGTATCTGTTTATATCTCACATTAATTTCCATCTACTCATTTCCTACTTTCTTCTCTCCATTCATCGTACAAACGACTTGCTTGTCCATTTTCACAGAAAAGCTCAATCAAATTCATTTTATCTCTCCCTTTTGTCTTGCCCTTGTCTCTAAACTTTACTGTATTTTATCCGTTTCTATTCTTCCGTCTTTTTGTACGTCTCTACCCTCCCCCCCCCCCCCCTCTCTCTCTCTTTCTCTTTCTTTCCGCTTATCACATGCAAAGCCTTGTAATTAAATATGATATTTACCATGTTGACCGGTTGCGGGATAATCTTTGCTTATGGAGACATAGCTTTCATGTTGAAAATTTCATTAAAAAGGCCCAAAATGCCTTCCCCTTCCAAATAAAGCTTTGCGATCAACATCATCAATTTGAATTAAAATGGTTTAACGTCATCAGTGACGTCATTCTTGTAGAGAAATCACCTGTAATATCTCTAGTCTGCATCAATCATGCCAATTATTTCGATCATGGAGAACAAGCATCATTAATTTCTGATCGATATTAAGCAAGCTTCTGTAATTTCATTTTCAACTTCTCTTTATTTGTTCAGTTAATCATAATCTTAGAAGACAAAGCCCCCCGATAATGTTTCGCGATGGAAATGCGAGGAGAAAATCAAAGAGTACCGTGCAATTTTACACGGTAAGAGGCATGCACAAAGCCGTGAAGTCAGAAGAATTCGGGGATTAATAACACCCGCCATAATTACGCTTTCTAATGCGTGCCCTATGTATTGTATACCAGGGAGACGCCACCACCTGTCCACGTGGTACATCTACCAAAGCGCGGCGCCGCGATTAAGGCGCCACGCCGCTGCATTAAGATGAAACGGCAAGAAGCATAACAACGCGAAAATTACACTGCGTCTTTTCAAGAGAGAGGGTAAAAGTGTTCTGCTTTCTCTTTCCTTTTCATGAAACACCAGTCGGAAGTCTTGCCTGGCGAGTAGTGACCCAATACAATACCGGGACTTCCAGCCAATCCGCATATACCCCACTGAGGCTCCCAATCCGTGGTATGGGGTGGGTTAAGGTAGGTCGGTACTTGAATCTCAGACTTAGCTATTTAGTCTTGGGAGAAGAATCAAATGGATTATCATTAACGTGTTGTGCGTTCAGCTGCTAAGGCTGTCACTTGGCCCGGCCAGGAGTGTTCCCCCTTTCGCTCCTTAAGGAGTGCATTCTCTCTCACTCTTTCATCACTTAGTCTTGGTTTGCAGTCCTCTTTGTTAATCACCATTAAAGATGATTTTATCCACATTTTTCTTTGGTTGAAAATTGTTTGTTTAAACAAGGTATTGCTAAAACAGGAGTATGTAATCCTGATCTTAAATTGATGATTTAATATGATTTGGAGATGTGGTAAGTTTGTATAATTATCTACAGTTTAATGATATCTTACATTTTTTAAATGGATTTTTATATTCTTTCTAGCATTGTTTCATTCATTGTTTTCATTAGGTTATTGATTGAAACACAATAATCAAGCTATGTTTGCTTATATTTGTTTTTTGTTCGTATTTTTTCTTTTGGGTGGTTGTCTGTCTAAAGGGGTTAGGTTTTTCTCGCCTACTGATACAAATCAAAGGAGAAAATGCACCCAAAACCTTGTCTTTTTTAAAAAAAACTTAAGACTCCATAATAGACCTTATAAAATCCCAGATACTCACTTCTCTGTCACTGTGAAAGGAAGATACAAATAAATTTATGTTCTTACGTACCGCTACCTCGTCGATTTGCTAACAGTCTTGTGTTTAATGTGTAGATTAAGCATCATTTTGACTCGATTTTATTGCAGCAGTTCTTTAATATTGATTAGGATTAATAATCTTGATAGTCACGTGCAATGGTTTGGTGAAACAAAAATGAAAGGAAAATCTAATATCATGTAGTAGACAATTTTCTATTGGCTGAAATGCCTTTCTCTAGATACTATTCTGGTCAAACAGATAATGATTTATCTTACTGACTGTTTAGAAGTGACTTTGGGGAATTATTATGTCTTTCTGGTTACAATGGTTACAGAAGCCATAACTTAATTCCTTTATTTTATTTCCTTTTAGTTCGGGTAGTTGATAAAGCAATATGAAGCACCCAATCAAAATATATGAAATAATGGCCTTGTTGTAAATACTTAAAACAGGAAAATCTCTGATAAAACTTTAAATAGTGAGGCAAGTTTAAGAGTCAAGACTAGAACCCACCATCAAGTCTGCCTCATTTATTTTCTCTCTGTCGCTTGTTTGTGACTCCTCGGCGCGCGCGCCTCGTCCAAGCTGAGCAAACAGCGCTTTGCCATAAGTAAGTACTTGGCCCAACCATCGAGATGGACTGATGCTCCAGAAACGCACGTCCGGTTCCCAAATAAAGTGTCCCTCTCTTCAAGAAAAAAATATGGATCTCTCTCTCTCTCTCTCTCTCTCTCTCTCTCTCTTTATACAAGGTCAGAAAGTTGACAGCTTTGCTACCTTCAGAGAACCACTACCTGTAGTTTGGTATGGCCAAACTTTTATCAGACTGCCTGAACAAATATAAAATTCCTCCCTCAAAATTAGTCTCTGTTCCCCCTCCCTTTCTCTAAGACAAGTCCAAAATTCGACTTTGATGTGGCCACTACCTGTAAGATGTCCAGACTTTTTTTTTCAGTCTGTATATAATTATGAATGATTCTGGACCCCTCGGAAGAACAGCTATGCTGCAATGGCACAGCTGAGCAGGGCGATCCTTCCAATATTATTTTCTTATGTTATCATGTATGTATTATTTATATGTTTTTTTTTAATGCTTGGCAAATAAATCACATCAAATCAAAATTAAATTCTGAAAACATACCTAAAGGTAACAACCTCCACAAATCATACTCTAGTGCGTGGTATCAATGTATTGAAAAATGTGAAAAGGATTTATCAAAATATCAAATGTAGATAATAAATGATAAGAATTAACAGTCACTCTACGTCATTTCGTTGATAAGGTTGAATGGTGGTTTTTATGCTTTCATTATTCTGCATCATTAGACATGTTCTGGTTAGGTAACAAATAACAGATCAGAATCTTTTATGGATAAACATAAAACACCTGTATTAAACTGAAACTACCATTATTTATCATTACATTAAGAAAGAGACTATCCGAGGAACATGAAGAAAGAAACGAAGAAAAAACTCGAACCTCTCTGCAATTTTAAGCGTTTCAAAACCAGCGAAGAAGTGGCGGGAAAAGTAGACGTTTCAGCCACGGCAGTGACACCGGAAGAGAGAGAAAGAGAGAGAGAGAGAGAGAGAGAGAGAGTAAAAAAAAAAGGCTTGCGCTTTCGAATCTTTAGGGAGACACCTGTTTCTCAAGCAGGGGCAGGATTTACTGGCATATGAGGACACCATAGCGACATTACTTGGTTGGTGAGTGGAGGAGCAAGCATGCCTTGCTTCTTGATTTTGTCATCTTCTCTTGCCTTATCCTTTGATCGCATCACAGAGAAAATGTAGTCTACGGTCAACCAGACCCTATAGGAGAGATGACATTTTGGACAACTTCAAAATGATGGATTCTTGGCGTCAGGGTTGAACGTATTAGTGAAGAAAAAGCGTTTTGAGGAAAATAAAATTCTTCTCTCTTCGGAGAAGAAATTAGTCCTTGCTTACTGATGTTTAATATCTCCTCCTGCCTTATCCTTTGATTGCATCAAAGAAAAGTGTGATCTGAGATTAACCAGACCCTTTGACAAAAATGTCATTGTGAACATCTTGAGGAAGTATAGACGGATGCTTGGCCTTTGAGTTTGAAAGTATTGTGATTAAGGAAATAAAAGTATTTACAGAGAAGAAATCAATCCTTCTTGATTCTGAAGTCTTTTCCTGGTTTATATACATCGTGACATAAAGGAAACATTCAGCAAATTGAAGATGAAAGCCACTGAGTATCTTTTAAATAAGCTGCACGGCCCTACATGATTATTATCAGTGTATGTAATATTGTGTAAATCTGAAAACTGCACTTCAAAAGCATCACCATGTGCGTCACAAAAAGTGAAAATATACACGTGACCGGAAATGCCAGAATTTTACACTAGCCTGCAATGTTAGACAAAAGCATATCCAGGTTGGTTTTGGAAATGGGGGAATTCAGTGATAGATATCTTGATAATAATATCTTATATTCCAAGGCCTTTATATTCCTGGCTGTTTATTTATCCTTATGAACATCTTTATCAACATAGACATAAAAAAATCAACAATTTATTAAATCAAGCCTCCACAAAGTTACCGGATCCCTTTGATAATGCTTGAGTTTTGGGGTCAACACAACAGACCGCCAACCTACGACACCAACAATCAAGGAAATGTAGAACAAAACATGGATAGGAAGACAGTTTCAGAAGGTCTGTGAGACCCCGGTGTGAGACCGACTGTTCAGGAGACAATAGGGTGTCGCTAAATAGAGTAATGAAAAAGAAAATTCATTATAGCAGTAAAGAAGAAATCTAACTGTTACAGAATTCAATTGCAAATGTATTCCAAAAATATATCCGTACATCTACATCATTTAGTGTAGCTTCTAACAAGAATGGGAGGATATTTTTTAGAGAGAAATGAATAAAAGAAATCTTTGAAATAAACTATTAGAGAGTGCAGGTATTATGCACTGTATTTGTACAACGTTTTCCAATAATCTGCCATCATAAACATCATCTTTACTGCAAAATTATCAGTTAACCAGGAATAACATAAGGTCCACTAGATCTTTGGCTATCCCTAGGCCAAATTTTGGACGTTTACGTCATTTAAAGAAGTTGGTAGGGTCCCACTCAAACGAGGAGGACAGAGTCAGTGACTGAAATATTTTGAGCATCTCTCCCCAAGAGTTACTTCGTCTCAGAATTGACTGCAAAATGAAAATTGTAAAGAAAAAAAATTAATAAATGGCGTATTGGTTACCCCATTCATGACAGAAATTATTTGAAGCCTTATTTGATCAGCTTTTCTTTTTCAAACTGGCAACACCAACATTTTTTTAATTGCTATATAATTTATTCTTATATAAAAAAAGTCATGTATCTGAAAAATGAATAAAAAATGACTTATAGCAAGTGCATGTGTCGAGAGTTTAAAAAGTTGCCAATTTGCATGGAAAGTCAGTAATGATAGATTTTTCGTCACATTGCAAATTTAAAGATTTATAGTGCTCATTTTTCTACCAAAAAAAATTCAGCATAGTGGTAAACGACATACTGATGCAATCAAAATAGGCACAGTATGTGTAAAATGTTTCGCTCCTTCTGGTCATGTATGTGGTATGTTTTTTTTTTTAAATTCAGCATAGTGGTAAACGACATACTGATGCAATCAAAATAGGCACAGTATGTGTAAAATGTTTTGCTCCTTCTGGTCATGTATGTGGTATGTTTTTTAGGGCTGTCCATGGAAAGTTATTTGGCCGAACCACACAATATGAATCTTCTGTCACAAATTAGTTAATTCCCTGCATACGCTCGAATAGCGCAGGTAATGGCGCAATCAAAATCACGCCTCGTGTGAGCAGGGTCAAAGAAAGGACGTCAATCTCCTTGAAAGATGGCGAGAGTGAGAGAGAGAGAGAGAGAGAGAGAGAGAGAGAGAAAGAAAGAGAGATAATTTTCAATTTTGTAGGGAAGTGGGAGAGAGCGACAGAAAAGATCATCGCTCTCAAAGATAAACAACAGCGATAATTGCGGATCCTCCTTCATAAGTTGACGCCGTCTTTAGTGTATTTACGCGGGCTCTTTGCCCGGGAATATATATATATTGATGCGCTGTGGTGTTTGTACAGAAGTTTCCATTTCAATAAAATCAAAATTGAAAAGCTGCGGTAATGGCGAAATCAGTTTACATTGCAGATTCTGATGAGGTAGAAGGGGGGACTTTATTTTCACAAAGAGGGTATCGGGGGTAGATATTAAACTACCGGGGTCGTTGGGTGTATTTGTCTATTTATTGAATGCGTTAGTAAACCATATCTTGAACAAAAATGTAGTGAATCTTCTACTTCGTGGTGTTTAAACAGCCGACCCTACAGGCTAATTTCAAAGTTTTTTTCATTCGTTTTTAGTTCAGAAAATCTTTCATTTTTCATTTCTTAGTGGAAATCTTCTCTTAATATAGAGTTCTTTCCACATTTTAATGGAATTCACGCAAAACTAATTGTTATAATTAGCAGTGATAACTCCTTTAGACCGGAATGCACTATTCTCCGAATAGTTTTTCACTCCAAACGACTCCAGTCTTTAATATTCCTTCTTCAAGAGTGGAGTTTCAATCCTGTACATTGAAGATAATACCAGAAACATACTTCTTTAGGTTAACGTGAGGCATTTCAGTCCGGTGATACGTAATGCATGTCTTCCACATTTCTCAAAGTGACAGTAAAGATTCATGAAATGAATATCACTTTGAGAAGTTATCTTTCCAGTGATGTCTCGTATATCATCATGATCACAATAATATCATCTCGAATTCACCCATTATGTTACACCCCAGAGGCATTCCAAAACTTGAGCGTACTTACAAGTAGTAAAAACCAAAGGTAAAAACAATACGAATAAAGAGAATTTCTCGAAGAAAAATTTATACGAAGTGCATAATGTGCACATCTTTTTGGTTTAGACCTTAATAATTATTGTTCGGATGTTGCATAGAGAAATTTCACAAAGTGCTGAGACAAGTCAAAGATGTCTAGCTTCATATGCTTTCATCTCTAGGTAACACAATGATTTTACTTCCGCCCCACTCTCCTTTTCTCCCCCCCCCGCCCTCTCTCTCCCTCCCTCCCCTGCCCTCCTGTCTTTGATTGTCTTTGTGCATGATTGTATCTCTTGAGTAATTTGTGCTTTCGTCACACACGAGTTCAATGTATCCTAACTTGTTTCTAAATCCAGCACATCAAAAAGTACATCAAATATGTCATGGTTAGGCCTGTAAATACTGTGTTCTTGGTTGTGCATCCCTCTCCTCGCCTCGCCGTGCCTCCCGCTCGCTCGTAATGTAATTTCTCGACTCCCCAGCGATCCACCGCGGAAGAATATCGAACTCCATCTAACAGGTGGGAGAAATGGTCCGTGAATCGCGCGGGAAAACAGCGCGTGATGTTGGGCCGTGTCGTCTGCTCTGAACTCGAAGAGCGAAAAATCGAATTCGGGATTGATTTAGACTTCAGAATAAACACAGACTTGGCTGAGATTTGATTTCTGCCGCGTTTCCTGACGGGTTTAGATCCCGAGTAAGCTGTCAAATATAATAATTAGCAGAGGGAAAAGCAGGATTGTAAAAGAAGGCTTTGGGGGCAAAAATAGCATGACATACCGGTCTCCAAAAACCAAATTGTCCGTATTTTCGGTTTTGCCAGCAAAGTGAACTTTAACACTATTGTAAGCTAAAGAAGAGTTTGGTCAAACTTGGCTTAGACATGTTAGACCGGATGTCAGAATTTGTTGTAACTAAACTGCTGGTTAAATGCTCATTTAAAGAATGGTTATGTTGACTGAACTTAAAAGTCTTTCAGATATTATCATGGATATAGACAAGTTTAATCTCATTTTCGGAATACGTGTTTCTGTATATAGGTCTGTTCAAAACAAACACTGTAAAAACCAGCCACCTTGTTTTCTTTAGGTGGTTCTACTGAGGGAAAAGTTCATACTTCATTCCTCGATCCGTTTATTTTTCCATTCAGTCATTCTTCACTGATCTTGGAAGCACTGTGGTTTATTTCGGTGGAGGCTCTTGACTCTCATACGTGAGGTTCTGGGTTCGATCCTCGTCCTTGCTTACATCCTGGTAAAAGGTGTTTTGTCCTCAAGTCCATTTTCATCCGGGTGTATTAAGGTGTTGACAACTGTTTATTGTTGTCATATTCAATTAGGCTTACTACAGGGGCCACTCGGTGCTAGTTAGGCAATGCATAGTTAAATGCACTTGGCCTTGCTGGGGTAATAATAATCGCAGGAATCGCACGAAGTGTAGTATTCATCCTGATAGGGCTACCCTGGGTAATTAAGACCCATTTGTTACTGTTATTTTTCTTGATTAAAGTCAAATAGGATCTGTGCCACTCACTGAAGTCGTTTGGATTCTGTCTGTGGTAATTTTGTGAGTTGGGATTCTTGTTGTCAATCTTTGCATTCTTCTGTTAAACATATAAGCTAGAAAAGGGTCATATTGGCATTGTCAAAATGATAAAAGAAAAATCAAATACCAATCCAGATTAGCATCACTGAGAAAATACAAACATCTGTCCTAGTTATATATTATTATTATCTTTATACTGCAATCCTGGCTTAGACATTCATCATCGAGTTATATCTTCAGTTTTGTTAGTGAAAAGCATAGAATTTAAAAATGATTATTGTAAGAATTATACTGAAAAGGAAAGAGTTAAATACGATATCTAAATTTTCGAATGCATTGTCATCAGAGAATAAGTCATCGAAGATGTCAAACAAAGTCAGATATTATATGATCAAAAAAGAAACTAAACGTCGGAGAGAAAGACGAGAAGGGTTTAGTTTTCTAGTCCGTATCAAAATACTCCAATAATAGACGGCAAGCGATTGCTCGTGTTAATGTCCCGTGGCAAAAAGGCAACACACAACCGGTTTGTGCTCGATTAATTAAAGATTTTCTTTCTCCGACAGCGTCAGCCCGTGAAATTTGAGCAAAGGATCTTTCACGGATTAAAGCAGACATCTTGCCTGGTGTCCAAACATCCAGCACTATGCTTACCTTTACGGCCGACCCGAATCAGCACACCTCGCGCGAGATAATTTTTCGCGCGTAGAAGTTAATGAATTATGAAGCACCACGCGTGCCGATTGGTGTGCTGTTTCGCAGGCGTCGTGGCAATCCATAAAAACCTTCTGGTAACTCTGATTTTTCGAGCTCTTGTCGCTTAGAGAACACGATTTAGGAAAGAGGGGCGAAGGAGGGTGAGGAGAAAAATGTAGCTGCGATGAGCTAAAGAAAGTGTGCAAAAGAGTTAAGGAAGGAGAGAGAAGGAAAGTTACGAAAAAAAAAGTGAGAAACAGACCGGAGGAGGAAGAGGATAGAGTAAGGGAGAGACAGAGAGAAGGTGAGAGAAAGAAATGAAGTTCCTAGAGAGGGATATTACTCGCTGAAGAAATGAAAAAAAAAAGTAAAGGAGAATCTTTTGAAAGCACCTAAACACAAAACAAAAAATTGGTCCCCCCTAAAACATATCCCTGTATTTTTTTGATCAGGAACCTTTGATGAAATCTGAATACAGACTCATGTAGCTACACTTCTCAGCTATATTTCCTGGAAAATTCAGGGCAAACTCTTCAGTCACGCTTCAGTGAACACGACCTAAATGCAAAATTGTCATTTTTTGAAGTTCACAAACCTCGTGCTATGACTTTGATGCAGTGATATCGGAACATACTTTAAGTTTTCTGCATTTGAAGGCATGCAACATAAATTTTATTCGTTACCAAACATGCCAATTGAGTTGTGCACCAAATTTCATGCTTGAGTGAAATGGCAAAAACTGCAGTTTTGACATCTTTTGCGCGGTGAATTTGATCTAATACGGAGGATTTCATGTTTTGGAAGGGTGTTTGCAACTTTTGCAATTGATACCTATCAAGATTTCATTTTTTATATCCTCTCCCATTGACACTATGTAGAGTTAGGGAGCAGAATTTTAACAAAAGTGAAAGTTGGCTTATTTTCATCGATGATTATTGTTCAATCTACTGCGAGGTTTTTTTCATGAAATTTGGCACATAATATCCCTGAGGTCACTAACTAAAAGGATCTTACGCCAAATTAACTGTCCGATGCGGCACGGAGCAGGGACAACGCCCTAAACTTTCACCTCATTTGCATAATTTTCTGGTCTCATTTGCTCCCTGAAGCGTAAGAAGTCGGGATTTCGACGAAAATCAAATCAGACAAACTCCCCAAGAAGACTTATCATGCTTACCCACATAAAACAATTGAATTTGGTCGATAGGTGAAAGAAGAGCTTTTCCAGTCCCACGTGCTCATTGAAGCGCGAACTTTCAGTCAAATGCCATGAGATCATTGAGACATGTACACTGGTCATGTAAACATGCTAAAAATGTTATCAATAAGATTTTTAGTGCACAAAGATAAGGCAATAATTACTGGATAATTTCAACATTGTGATATTTTGTTCTTATTATGTGTTCATTCAACCGTGAATTGATAGGTATCAATTGCAAAAGTTGAAAACACTCTTCCGAAACATGAAATCCTCCGATTAGATCAAATTCACCTCGCAAAAGATGTCATAACGGCAGTTTTTGCCATTTTCACCTCTTGCTCACTCAAGCATGAAATTTGGTGCACAACTCATTTGGCATGTTTGGTAACGAATAAGATTTATGTTGCATGACTTCAAACGCAGAAAACTTAAAGGATGTTCCGATATCACTGCATCAAAGTCAAAGCACGAGGTTTGTGAACTTCAAAAATGACAATTTTGCATTTAGGTCGTGTTCACTGAAGCGTGACTGAAGGGTTTGCCTTGAATTTTCCTGGAAATGTAGCTGAGAAGTGTAGCTACATGAGTCTGTATTCAGAATTCATCAAAGATTCCTGATCGAAAAAAAATACAGGGATAAGTTTTAGGGGGAACTTATTTTTTGTTTTCTGTTTATATTACCTACTTGCAAATGTTGCTCATGTCAGAACTTACAGGTTCGCGTAAGCTTTAGATTAAACTTTTAAATCACCTATTTCAGATGTCTTATAATAATGATAATCTATTTGAAGGAGTTCAATAATCAATCTAGGCCCCGTTGCAAAAAACTTGCATATAACTTCCGAGGAAACCTTGAATTTGACTGGCTGTTGAGCAATGTTGCCATGGTAGCATTGATGGCAGAGTTACTATCATTGGTGAGTTTTATGCAACGGGGCCCTGGTGGTTCACTGACAAACTTTGCTGTTGATGTGAACTATAAAGCCGAGTTCTACCTGTGACTGTTTTGCGTTATCTCGCAGACCAGCGTTATCAAAGGTTCGCACTGTTCAGACAAACAAAGTGCACCGTTATTTGTTTAATTCCAGTCTCAGGTGTTTCATCAAGCTTCCTTTTTTTCAGTCACCATCAAAGGTCAAGTTGAATCTGATTTTGTCTGCGTTAGAAGACGATATAGGTAGTAGACAGTTTATAGTCCTTAGCTCGGCCGGAAGTCACAGTTTCCTTGCAAGGTCTGCTCTTCGATTTGCAGGTAACGTGGTTTCATTAGCAAGTTATTACTTAGACGTACGTTATGTATAATAAATGCGTGGTTTTTACCTTAGCACGGTCTAAGAGAAGATAATTTTGTCCTGAATAAAACCACGGAGGTAAAAAAAAATTGGTTTACGCACATGCAAGCATGTAGGTGCCCTAAATTCAGCCATCGACCTTAAGTGATTTGACCTTCAGCCAATTCTTTACTTATTGCTGCGTCTTGTAATCGTTGCATATTTGAATTTGTTAATGTTGTCCTTTTGATGTGTGTGTGTGTGTTGTGTGTGTGTGTGTGGGGGGGGGGGGTATGCATGCGCAACAATATCTATCAATTTGGGAGTCGTTTTGTAATTCGTGCATAAATCTCCCTGATGCTGACAGGCCATTAAGTAATGCACAGTGGTAGTGGTTTCCGTTTTTAACCTTAATGTAAACACCTGACAATGTCTACAGGGGCGTATCCAGGCTGGTAATCATGAGAGGAGGGGGGGGGGGATCCTCCGTTGACGAGGGACCGCATGTTAAGTTGCCAACCTAAGCCTCTTCTCATGCTCCTCGTGCTGTAGGCCTATAAGCAGGGGTGGCGCTACGGGGAGGGGCAGGGGGCGAATGCCCTCTATGATTTTTCAAGTGATAAAAAAGGGGGAAAAGAGGAGAAAAAGAAGAAAAAAGATGAGGAAGAAGAAAGAAGAGGGTGGGAAAAGAGGAGCCTAGGGCATGCAACTATGTAATACCCCTATTTGTTCATTTAAAACGTCAATAAATTCACCTATTGGTCATCTCTCCCCCCCCCCCCTCAAAATACCCTGGCGCCGCCCCTGTATATAAGAAAAGCTCATCCTTCCAACGCAAACGGAGATGGTGCGAGCGGATCGAGGAGGGGGGGGGGGCATCGGCTTGACCCTTCACTAAACACACCTTAGAATGGAGAGCGTAATTTCATCTTTTTTATTTACTGTGATTGCGAAATAGCAACGAATCTTCAGTATACTTGGTCCAAAGTCAGCTAATTTCTCAACTTGTTAAGTTAACAACTCTAAACTAATGCACCGTTTTTAAAAACACGACGCCACAAGAGAATGTACCATGTCTTTTATTACCCATTATAGATCAGCTCAAGATTAGTCTTTGTTGTTACTATATAGTAAACATGACTATATGTGCCCAAGATTGGAAAATATATAGTATAATGCATCGCTATGATATGTAATTACACAAATATAATAATTTACAGTGATCTTTTTAACCCATTCGTGACAGAGGGTTCACATTTTGTGGTTTGGTCTAATAACTTTTGATGCAGAACCCTAAATATTATACCAAATACATCAGCAGAAAGAGCAAAAAAAAATCTACATATATTGTGCCCATTTTCGTTGCATCAATATTTGTTGTTTGATGCTGAATTTTTTTAAAAGGAAAATAAGCATTAAAATCCTTAAATTGGCAATGCGATGAAAATGTTAAAATTACCGTTTTCCCTGTAAACTGGCAACTTTATGACTTCTCATCATACATTCTGTCAATTTATATTTATTTCAGACACATGGTGTTTTATAAGAAAAATGTAGCAATAAAAGAAAAATGTTGGTGTTGCCAATTTGAAGAATAAAAGCTGATCAAATTAGGCTTTGAATAATTCCTGTCACGAATGGGTTAATAATTATTTTGTGCTTTCACAGGATAATGTAGAGAAGCCCAACACACACAAGATGAGGTTGTCTACAGCAATGATTTTTCTGGTGGGCGGGGTTTATCTGGGCATCATCCTGTACGTTCCCATGCCAACCGATATGGATGCCAAATTTGAGTTCTATTGGAAGACCGTCGGATTTAGATTTACCAAATCAATTGTAAGTTTTTGAAGATATGGGCTTTTTTCCAAACAAGTCGGATAGGTAACTCATAATTGTGACGGATCAAATCAGCCATTAGCAAATGAGGATGTTGATTTAGATTTAAATAACGCCCCTTTTCAAGGCACTGTTCTTTAGGCCATAAACAAAAAGTAAGAAGAGCAAGAAGAGTGTAATGTGTGTTTTTTCAAAGAATTCAAGTAAGTAATATTTCTAAGAAATGCAGAGATTTTTTCACATTAGTAGACTAACAGGATATGAAGCCAGCTAAAAAACGAAAAAAACAAAACATGTCTCTGATGAATGCCTATAACTAATTATCCAAGTTAATCACGTTAATTGCATTGTTATTTCACATTATTTTAAAGCGTTTTTTTTAATAACATTGTTGTATCTAGTTTTAATCGTTTTCGCTTTACGTAATTATTGTTAGCCTTTTCATGAATTTTTCTCGAAATGAATATGGATGGCAAATTGTCTAAACACATGCTCATCTATTTGTAGCAGTTGTAATCATTACTAGTAATATGCCCAATGAAAGATTACTTCTTATATCGTTTATCAAGTCTGATCTCCTCTTCACCATTGTCGTGGATATTCCTTTATTTTCTTTCTTTTCCTTCCTCGCTCATTTTTCATTCATTCATCCCTTCCATCCTTCTCCTTTTCTTACATTTTCTGTATTGATGTTTTATTTTTGTTTATGGTGTCTCGTTTTATATCTCAGTCAAATTACCGTTTCCACACCGATTCAAAAGCAACCTATTTCGGGATTCAAGTTAGGCCTTATTTTTTTATTTATCTTTTTTTTTTCTTTTGGTCTGGGCCCCGTTTCAATAAAACTTGTTATCAATAACAAGTTGCAAAAACTGTTATAAGCTACTGAAATCCCTGCATCTGATTGGCCGAGAGCAAATTTGTAATAGAAATATGGCAGTCGTTACTAGTAACAAGTTTTATGAAACGGGACCCTGGTGTCGCTCTTGTTTGTTTGACTGTGGTTTCAGGTTTCAATCCTTGTTTTGCTCAATAAATGCAGACAAGAATAAAAAATTGTTTTCATCTGCATTTTATTACAGATGTACTTGGAGTATTTAGTCCGCGGGGGCTCAACTATCGATTTTTCCGTTATCCAAACTGGTCTCAATATTTTGGCCAGCACTTGGCGAGCAGGAGCAGCTTCGAGCCAGGAGTCAGAGGTCACCATGGATGAAACGACCTTTGACGGGGTCAGAGTACTTTTCTACCAGCACACCGAAGGCAAACAAGACAAACGACCTGCCTTAATCTTCCTGCATGGGGGCGGCCTCACTGTTGGGAGTGTCGGTGAGTGATAAGAAATAGGGGTGGCCGGTTGGGGGAGGGCGATAAAAAATTCCCGTCATTTAATTGGATAATATGCATTTTGGAGACAAAAGCTGACTTTTCGGAGATTTGTCAGACCTTACAGCGAGTTATGTATATAAAATCTTTTCTTTAGGTATTTGTCCTCATATTCTTATTATTATCACTCTCTTTTTTGCCTTCATTTGAAGTGTGAAGTTTCTTTATTTCCACAATATAATGCAAATAACACAGATCAACGAACATACATATCCTTATTCTGGAATAACAAAATATAAACAAATTTGCATATGAGAAATCATACATTTTACATATATCTGTAAGTGTTAACTTGAATTAAGAAGAATAAATCAATGGAGGAGTCTATTTAAAGAAGCAGAGCTTGTATTGTATAGACCCCTGTGTGGCTTACAAAAATAATGATACAATAATAATGTAATAGAAATGTATGTACTTTTATGTTTTGTGTTTTGTTTCCAGCCATTTCGTTCTCTGCCAAAATGATAGTGATAATAATGTGAGATTCTTGTATCATATGTCTACCATATTGCCATATGGCGCTCCATTCTTATTACCCTGCCTATATAGCCAAGCTGCCATTATACAGCCGTCAAGCATTTTAAGAAATTAAGTCCTGCCAGGTACCCACTTATCTCACCTGGGGCGAATGGGGCATAATAAAGATCAATGCCTTACCAAAGGACATTAAGTGCTACACAGGGATTCGAACCCCGTACCTCGTGGTAGTCCGGATAAGCCTCTTAACCTCTTTTATCTCCTTTGTGCTTTTAGACATCTATGAGGTGGCAACCCGAGAACTTGCCGAACAGCTTGATGATATGGTTGTGATATCCGTAGAGTAAGTTCCATTCATGATTCATTATTTCATCCGGTGTGTTGGCTCAGTAGGTAGAGCGTCCGCCTCACAATCGGGAGGTCGCGGGTTCGAACCCGGGCCGCGTCATACCAAAAGACGTTAAAAGATGGGAGTTGCTGCTACCTTCTTTGGCGTTCAAGAAATGAAAAGGATAGAGCAACGTCGATCTGGCGCTGCTCAGTGGCTGCCGGGCCCACGATCAATTGGGCAAAAAGGATTTCCTTTCTCGGACAATAAAATTTGGAGATTTTGGAGGAGATCAATTTAGTTGCATATATTATGTTATGTGACATATGAAAATATAATAATAATAGTTTTGCTCATCCAGAGAAGCATCATCAGCTTAAAGGAGAATGAAACCCTGGGGAAAGATACATTTTAATGAAAAGAGAGGATAGAGAGAAGCAATTTAAAATAGTTCCATCAAAATCGGGTTCGAAATGAGAAAGTTATGAAAGTTTGACAAATCTCAATTAACTTTCTATGGCGATCCTTAAATTGGCAATCTTGCTTCAAAATGGCAGGTTTAGAAGGACAACTTTCGATTTGTTTTGTACACAAAATTTCATATTTTCTCCATTATCCTTAAAGATACTGCTTGTCTCTTTGTAAACTCACATATATTATGTCAAATATATATTCCCATGATATAGCTTGAGCTAAGAAGGAGACAAGCTGCACCTTGAGAGATAATGGGGAAAATATGAAATTTTGTTTTCCAAACATATGGAGAATTGTCCTAAACCTGCTATTTGAAGCAACATTACCAATTTGAGGATCGCCACAGAAAGTAAACTGAGACTTTTCAAACTTTCATAACTTTTTCATTTCGTAACAAATTTTGATGGAACTTTTTATAAATTGCTTCTCTCTATATATCCTCTCTTTTCATTAAAATTGATTTTTCCCCAGGGTTTCATTCTCCTTCAATTGCTGTTGTTCATGAGGGTCCTGCAATCATCATTACCCAAGCATTGGCCAGGTATACCCATTTAAACCTTGGTAGAGTGTGGCAAATGAGGATTAATGTCTTGCAAAAAGACCGTTAGTGACAGGCTTGGATTCGAACCCTCAACCCTTGGATTGAGAGTCAAGTGAATGAACTACTATACCGCGATACCTCCACCATGGTGTGTCATTATGGTGCATGTATTCTATTTTCTGGGCCCCATTGTATAAAACTTACCATTAATGGTAAATCTGCTATCAGTGCTAACTAGAAACTACCATAGTAATGTTGCCGAACAGCCAATCAAATTCAAGGTTTCCATGGAAGTTACCATTGATGGCAAAGTTACCATTAAAGTTTTATGCAACGGGGCCAGGTAGAAATAAAGTTGCATCATTGATTTTGTTACATTGAATGGAGTACTTCATTGACTATAGAACTAGAAGTGATGAGTGACTGACTTTCGGATGTTATCTGTTTTGTTTGGCTCGGGGTTTTCTAAAACCGAATGAAAGTGTCTGTTGCTATCAGACACACACACAAAAAAGCAATTATAAAAACGAAATTTGTTTTTACGTGATAATAGGAACAATCTGAATATGCGTATACACTTTTAATTGTTGCCCCAATATTAATTAAATGAACTTTACTTTCTTTCCCCTGCGCACGTTTATTATTTTATTAAAGCTATCGTCTAGCACCGGAGCATCCCTTCCCAGCGGCGTATGATGACGGGGTAGCCGTTACAAAATGGTTGATGAGACACGCCGAAGTGTACGGTGTCGATTCGACTCGCATCGCTGTAGGAGGTGACAGTGCGGGCGGATACCTGACAGCGGCCATCGTTCAGGCAATCCACGACGACCCATCCCTGCCGGACATTCGCCTCCAAGTCCTCCTCTTCCCATGGCTGCAGCACTTTGATTACCAGACACCCTCCTACCAGAAGAATCACTATACTTTCCGTGAAAGAACCTGGTTAGAGAATTCAATCACGGGATTCACCTTCAGCGCTTACTTCAACGGAGTCCTCAACGACTCCCTGGTCGAGCAGATGTCGACGAACAACCATACATCCGCCGCCTTTAAGAACTCCCCGCTCTACCGTAAGACATTCGACCACGCCCTTATACCAAAGGGTTTCCGCGACCCCACCTACTACACCCCTCCCAAATCCAGCGACTTCGGCGACGAGGCAATCTGGAATGATCTCAAAGACATCGTGCTCGACACGAGATTCTCGCCGATCCTTCGTGAAGACATGCGCGGCTTACCGCCGGCCTACATCGTTACGTGCGGCTACGATCCTCTACGTGACGACGGGATCTTTTACTACCATCGTCTAAAAGATGCCCGTGTCGATGCCCACTGGGTGAATTACAAAGAAGCCTTTCATGGGGTAGATTGGTTTGGTCCCATGCCTTCGGAAACTGGGAAGAGGATGCAACGTGGTGTCGTGAGATTCATCAGAGATCATATATAAACTGTGCTTGATTTGATCTTAGTATGAATCAAAGTTGTTTTTTTCTATTTGTGTTTTTAATGAAAACAAAACTCAACAAGATAAGATATTTAAAATAATATCGAGATAGTATGAATAATGAATGACGCAGCATAATACAACACAATACAACGCAAAGACAATGCCCCACTCTTGTAGTGAATCCTCACCTGCTCATCCTTAACGAGCATCAAGGCTACAGAGAAAATGTAGAAATACTCAACGGAGACTGGAGTCGTCAAGGTGAGGCTCCACTGAATTGCAGTAAGATTAAAAACAAATAATTGTCAATAAGAAGTATACATTTTTATACCGACTGGGGGGGGGGGGGGGTGGGGTGAAACAAACAAAGTTGGCTGGAAGAAGGGCGTTAACTCGAGCGCGACATTGTACTTTTCTCGTAGTGTGCGCTTGAGATAACTGCATGGCAGCCGGGTGACCTTATACGATCAGACGGTCTGAAAGATGAACAATGCAGAAAATATTATAATTCTACATGTATTTATACCTCTTAATTTTTTTGTTTTGTTTCTCACCTATGCAGTCTATTCACATTGCATGGGGCTAGTGCACGAAAAACATCGTTATGTTTTGAAACATCATTTCCAGTGCTGAGAAATATGAGAAATAATTCAGTATATTTATTTTCAAGTTAGTATTTGTAGCCTAGCTTAGCCGGGGTAATATTGGGAGCGCCTTGAGCACCTTATTAGGTGCATATGTGCGCTATATGAATATCCAATATTATTATTATTATTATTATTATTATTATTATTATTATTATTATTATTATTATTATTATTTGGTCTCTAGTATCTTATTGATGTTGGCAACGGTTTCTAATCAGTCATTGTGTGTTCATTAAATTAATTTGCTTCTATCTTTTAAAATTCATTTAAGAGAAAATTCTGGATATTTATCTGTATTTAATTAAAAAATGAATTATGTTAATATAATTCAGTACATCAAGGGAATAGTAAACAAGTAAAGCTGTTTCGAACTTAATTTTACGGCCTGAAGACATAGACCATTATAGCTTTATAGGTATGCAGGAGTGAATAGGAGTTCGAGAGAGGGAGAAAGAGAAAGCAAGAAAGAGTGGGCAGAGGAGAGAAGAGACATGCAGAAAGTGAGAGCGAGAGAGGGAGAGACGGACAGAGAGACAGAAAGGGGAGAGGGAAAGATGGAAAATAGATGGATAGATGGATGATAGAAGAATAAAAAACAAGACAGACACACAGATAGAGGGAAATATTAGAGGCAGAAAGAGAGGGGGAGGGAGAAAGAGAGAAGAGAAAAGAAAAGCTTTGAGCATGTTTATTATGTAAAGACGCTTATAAATATCAATATGTCATGTATGTATAATGTAAGAGAGGAGAGAATGAGAGGGAGGGAGAGAGAGAGAGAAAGAGAGAGAGAGAGAGAGAGAGAGAGAGAGAGAGAGAGAGAGAGAGAGAGAGAGAGAGAGAGAGACTGAGAGAGCACGAGAGAGCAATATCCATCGAACTCAACAAAGGCGCTGCGCAAACTCACAGGGCGCCATCATCAGCGGGTTTTACAGTATAGAATTCCACTGGGATCACAACTTTTCCAGCATAGAAACAAAACGGAACTTGTCTGCTCGGAACCTCTTGCCAAGTTCGCAAATTGCTCCGTCCTTTTCTCTTGGAGGAAAAGAAAGGTACAGTACCCTTTATAGAAGTACCAGGAGACTATCCAGGCACATAGATTGGGCTACAGCCTGAAAGAATACAGGTTAGTGTGTTTATAAAACCTGCTTTTCGTATTATGTTTGCTTAATAGTTAATTATTTGCTCTCCATGATCTAGCTACATAAATCGCTGAATACGAATATAAACAGTGAGTGAACATAGTCTACGCCAGGCTGATTTTGGACGTGTATTGTAATGTAATGTTATTGTACGTGGTTGCATTGTACTGTATGAAAGATGTGCATTCGATTAGTTGGCTCAACAGCTTTTATCTATTATTTTGCTCGGTGAAGCTTGGATAATATGCTTCTATACAGCATGCACTGATTTTGCTTTAGTCTACATAACGTCTGTGCACATATTATGTGTCACGTCTCAGAGCACGGGTTGAAATATATGACATACTTTAATACGTGAGTTCGTAGGGGTACACTCACATGGGTGGGGGGGGGGGGGTGACGTCTCTCTCCAGAACATCCACTATTCCCTTTTTTAGAATTTATAAAGGAGTGAAGACAGACCCCCTCCCCCCCCCCCCCCGATAAAAGGCAACCCTTAAAAATACCATGGTACAACGTGGTGTAAGATTATGGAAATTTGAACAACCATCAAATTATTATTGCGTTTTCCTATGTGTACCGTGATATTATTTGTTTTTACAAGGGAATACACCCCCAAGATATAGCGACAGTGTAATTTACTCGATCACATCGTGGAATAAATAGATTACTAGGTATGATTACATAAATTACTGTACATTACTTGATTGAAGGGATAGGGGTAGGAATATACATATCAGTATACTTTATATAAGTTATTCTAGCTCCCCCGAGAGCCTTAGTTTGCCCAGACCACCCCACCCCCCTTCCTACCGGCCCTCATTAGCTTATAGCATGATACTTTTTAATACCAGTTTTATGATACTTTTTAATACCGGGCTTACCTAATTGATACTTTATGATACTTTATGATACTTTTTAATACCAGGCTTACCTAATTGATACTTTATGATACTTTATGATACTTTTTAATACCAGGCTTACCTTATTGATACTTTATGATACTTTTTAATACCAGTTTGAAATAACAAACGGAACTAGATTTGATTTTCATCAGGAATTGTTATTTCCGATATAAAACAGTGCTCAAAACGAATTGAATAATGGCAAGCCAAATGGGATGAACAAATTTTTTCTTAACGCTTCAATAAAGTGTGAAAAAATTTCCCATAATCTCGATTAAATTGTGGCCAAAAACATAATTGAAATGTTTGTAAACAATAGTAATGTTCATCTATGTCTGCATATTTCACTGTTGGCTGATGTGATTTATAATGACTGAGAATCTCATTACCTTATTGATACTTTATGATAATTTTTAATACCAGTTTGAAATAACAAACGGAACCAGATTTGATTATCATCAGGAATTATTTCCGATATAAAACAGTGCTCAAAATGCCATCCTCACCGTGATAGAATATTCCATTATTCGTGTACTGTACACGTTTCATGGAGCTATCATGTTACAAGCTTATTAGTGCGTTAAGGCCACCTGTCATGCACGTTCAAGAGTCTAACCACAACCACCACAGGTGAATCAAAATATGGAATATACTATATACATGCATGGACGAATACAAGGTCACTAAGTACTTCTTCATTCCTTCTTCAACACATAGTTATGGAGGCCCTGAAATAGGCTACGCTCGACAACAGGGCACGTGCGCCGTGAATTTCGCGGCCAAGTCGCGAAATTAGAGACCACTGTACGCGAACTTTGCGTCCCGGTCGCGAAATTCGCAAACACTGGACGCAGACTTTGCGTCCATTGGCCGCGAAATTCACAGCGCACATGACCTGTTGTCAAGTGTACTTCAGGTCCACCATATACTTAAACTGAAGGATGCTGTAATATGTTAACAGCCATGAGTATTGTGCTAGTATCAATGAAACAGACCCATTGGCAGAACCATCATTATGCATAAAGTTCACATGCCACACTGAAGGTACCCTCCCAAAACATTGTAGACATTTTCAGTATTATGCCCCAAATTCTGATAGATCCGTTTGTAGGCCTATACATGATTATGAAACTATATTGTTGTTAATAAATCTGAGACCTTATTCTTCTCTTTCTTCTCTCACGACATTGCTGTTATCGTGTTTAGCGAACACAAATTATATCACGTAACTCTGTAGAAAATCAGGTATCAAAGTTCATTTTCGTTTTTCAGAATTCCCCTCCAACATGCAAAAGATTATCAATTACTGCTAAACACAGTAGCCGGAAGACAAACAAAAAAGTAAATCGTGTGTATTGCAATTAGCTTGTGTATTATGCATGGAAACGATGGAGGTATCCGATTACGATCATGTGTTGTGAATAATGCTAAAAGCCCAATCGGCTTGTCATCCAAAACCAATTTGTCTTCACTACTATGTACTTGAATATCACTCTGTCTATCTGTCTGTCTTTATTTTTGATCCTTCTATCTGTGTGAGTGTCTGACAGTATGAATATCGATTCTGATCACTTGACTTCAGGGGCGGCACCAGGGCATTTTGATGGGGGGGGGGGGTAAGATGGCCCAAAAGTGATTTGATTTACGTTTTAAATCTGCGAATAGGGGTATGACCCAGCTCTCTCTTTCCCTATAATCTTCTTTCTTTTTCTTCTTCTTTTTCTTCTTTTTCTCCTTGGTTTTTTTTTATTTGGAAACATTATAGGGGGTCGGGGCGGTCGCCCCTCCCCCGTATCGCCGTCCCTGCTTGACTTATTTGTCTAATTGACTCTTATTTGAATTGAAACATTGTTATCCTCTTGCATTTATCAAAAATGTTCGTAGGAGTAAACAAAAGACTTCATAAGTGTTCGTCATCTCTGATGATACCATTAATTCATAGGGTTATTATTCGGGCTACTTGGAAGGAACCATTATCATCATTGCATTTATCTTCACCACAGGGGTGGTGCTAGGGGGGGGGGGCAGGGGGCCGCCCCTGTGATTTTACAAGTGATAAATGATAATAATAATAATAATAATAATAATAATAATAAGAAGAAGAAGAAGAAGAAGAAGAAGAAGAAGAAGAAGAAGAAGAAAGAAAGAAAGAAAAAAAAGAAAGAAAGAAAGAAAGAAAGAAAGAAAGAAAGAAAGAAAGAAAGGGATATGATAGCCCTATTTATTCATTTAAAACGTGGGTCATCTTCACCCCCCCCCCAATAAAAATACCCTGGCGCCGCCCCTGCTTCACCATGCAGGTCATGGTAAAATGCAGTTTGTTTGTTCTGAGTCTACCCATTGTTGTACGCCGGTCAATTAAGGGTCATTAAATAGTTCTACGAGTTTATTTTAGGCGGAAACTGCTAACACAACTATATACTACCTGAGTATACGAAGTTGAACAAATAAAGTAAATAATAACTGAAAACAAATGTGCACAAGTATGTTCTCCCTCATTTCCGATCGCTAAGCCAAAGCATGTATAGTTTTCAATAATGTTACAGAACCTGTCAAATTCAAATAATCAAAGCATACTGGAAGGGGGGGGGGGTTCATAAAACTGTTCGTAAAGTTACGCATGACTTTACGAACGAATTGAAAAATAATTGCCCCCAATTGGGAGTACATGGAAAGTGAAACAATGGGTCACCATTAACCCTTAAAGTGTGAAAAAAATTTCCCATAATCTCGATTAAATTGTGGCAAAAACATAATAAAAATGTTTGTAAACAATAGTAATGTTCATCTATGTCTGCATATTTCACTGTTAGCTGATGTGATTTATAATGACTGAGAATCTCATTTGGCTTACCTTATTCAAATTGTTCGTAAAGTCATTCTTATTTTTACGAACAGCTTTATGAAACACCCCCAGGTTTCATACGTACAGTTGTTGAAGTTCTTAGCATACCGTAGAAAATTTGTCTACATTATTTAAAAGAATGGACCTAAGTTTATTCCTTTTGTTAAATAGTTACTTGCCTGTGCTTAATCACATTAAAAAAATCGTGATTTTGCTTTTAAGAAAATCGCGTTTAAACGCAACTTTAAAAATAGACACAAGTTGATTTTCAACCAATCAGGATTGAATTGAATTGAATTGAAATGGTTTCAAACTTCGCAGCCCATTGGCTGAATTGTGCCTGTTTTAATGATAGAAAATACGATAACAGAAAATGTGCACTACACATACAAAATAACAAAAGACAAAATGATTAAATACACAGATTAAAAACAATTATTCAAAAGATAATTGAAGTGCACAGTATGTTAGTTACAATAAAAAAATAAATACATGTAAATCTGATAAGAATTTGGGACTTTCGTTTAATTTTTTAGTTCCGATTAAACGCGATCTTATCTGGGGGTGTTTCATAAAGCTGTTCGTAAAGTTACGAATGACTTTACGAAAGACTTGAATATGGAAAGCCAAATGGAATTCTCGATCATTATAAATCGCACCAGCTAAACGTGAAATATGCAGACGCAGATTAACATTACTTTTGTTTACGAACATTTTTTTTAATGCAAAGTACATTTTTTTGCCACAATTTAATGGAGATTATGGGAAATGCAGTTACACTTTGTTGAAGCATCACGAACAACTTTGGGCATCCCATTTGGCACTTCATATTCAAGTCGTTCGTAAAGTCATGCTTAACTTTACGAACAGCTTTATGAAACACCCCCCCCCCCCTGATCTGATTATAAAATGAATGTACATGTGCATTCTACTGGTGCTTTTCAAGTAATCCCATAGTTGATTGTGAAGGTTATATCATTGTAGAATGGACACGGTTGAGAGGCTTTAAGAAATATCATTTCCAACCCTGAATACAAATGTTTTGTTCGGATTCCATTCAGGTGACTTCAAGCGGATTGTTTACCTACTCTGGTTGTTAGAGAGTGCATTGACCCTAAAGGGCAAACAAATAATTTCGTCTTGGCAATAAAACTAGTTTTGTCTATCGAGGAACACTCCCAAACAGTGCACTCCCTATCACGAGAGCTCTTTGAAAATAAGTTAAATAAGATCCAGTATTGTAGATTTACGACGTTACACGTTAATTTAGACAGACATAGGCCAAAAATTTCCATATCTTTATTTTTGCATTTTGAAAGCTTTTAATTTCTTTTGTAGAAAATCATGCTGATGCTTTTTTTTTATAAAAAGAAACACACATATGCCCACGTTGGTATCAATATGCCTATAGCCCTATAGCAAGATGATTTATTAAATGTTGTATGTAAGAGCATTGTAGATAAATCGAATCACCGGTTCTTGTGTCTCCAGTCAAGCGGCTTAAACCACTCGACTATACGACACCTCCACTGCTGATTTTTACCACAAAGAGATGCATTTCGGTTGCATTTTCAGCATGATTTAGGTAGTTTCACGACAATCACATTGTTAAACAGAGACTTATTGTGCTCATTGTGAACAGGAGACAAGGATATGATAATCTAAACTCCAAACTTTCGATAATATATATAATATTCCCTATAAAAAAACTATACCATACAAACCTATAATAATTAAAAGTTACTTAGTCCATGCTTGCATATACAAAACAGTTTGATTTCCGTCTTGTGACTTCTTTAGTGGAGGACATGTTTCATATGCTCTCGAGTCTGCAATTGAACTCTAAAAAATTAAGACATTTATAATTGTATGTAAAGCCCAGATTATACATGTCTTTTTTAAATTCATAAGTAGAGTTGTTATCGACATAATCGAAAGAGGAACTATTTCCTAATGCCAGGTAAGTATATACTTGAAGTGAAGTTTTGATTTCTGTCATACGACTGTAAGAGGGCTGTGAATAATAAGAAAGGAATAAACATAGACGGGGGAACTGGGTTAGCCCATTCGTGTCAGGAATTATTTAAAGCCTAATTTGATCAGCTTTTATCCTTCAAATTGGCAACACCGACTTTTTTTTTAGTTTATTGCTACATTTTTCTTATAAAACTTCATGTATCTGAAATGAATATAAATTGACAGAATGTATGATGAGAAGTCATAAAGTTGCCAGTTTGCAGGGAGAACGGTAATTTTAACATTTTCATCGCATTGCCAATTTAAGGATTTTAATGCTTATTTTCCTTTAAAAAAAAAATCAGCATCATACAACAAATATTGATGCAACGAAAATGGGCACAATATGTGTAGATTTTTTTGCTCTTTCTGCTGATGTATTTGGTATAATATTTAGGGTTCTGCATCAAAAGATATTAGGCCAAACCACAAAATGTGGACCTCTGTCACGAATGGGTTAGAGAAAAGAGAGGAAAGGGTAAAAAGAAACTAGATTTTAAAGCAAGAGAAAGAAAGGAAAAAAGACGGGGAGAGAGAGACAGAGAGACATAGATCGCAGGAGGGGTGAAAGAACAGTGTAGAAAGTGGTTCATAACAGGAAATTAGATTTAGCCGATTTCAGAAATGTGTAATCAAAATAACATTGTGTATTTTTACGACAACGAGAGAACAGTTTTGTAACATTTTCACTATTCATTTATTCTTTATTGCAACTTAAAAAGTTGAATTTGGTACATGGTACAGAGCATATTCAATAGAAAACTTGGAACAGCAACATTAAAGAATTAAAAAATTGTACTGGTAAGAAGAAGAAGGATAAAAAGAGGAAAGAATCCGAAGGAAACGAAAACAAGATGAGCGTAAAATTGATTATGTGAAAAAAACCCAAAACAAACACATGCGGAGGGCTATTGGGCAGAGAGTTGTATTTCAGCGCAATCGAAAATATTAAGCACAATAATTTATTAATACAAATCAGGACTTTATATGCAAAAGTTGCGTTGGAATCTTTGGAATAGAGGTTCAAAATTCGCTTTTTTACATAGAGTGACAATAGCGATCCAATCGGGGGGGGGGGGATCAGATCAAGGATTCTGAAAACAGGAGGAGTAGGGGCGGCCTTAGAAGAAAAAAAAATGCCCTTAAAAGAAAACAGATTCTTGTTTTGCATAAGATACTTAAGTCTTAAGGTATACCATAAAAAGATCGTTTACATCTTCATTTTAACTGTGCATTTTTTTTATGCAATTTGATTTGACGTGATTTATTCATGATAAAAATCATTGCAGCTCAAAGCTGTAGTGAGATTCTTTCACAAATACTGAGCACAAAGATATTTACATGTTAAATTTGACTGTACAGTTATAATGATAAATAATGAACGTGCAATTTTATACAAATAGACAAGATGGTAATACAGATTGTCTCATTTGTAATCATGGATGGTCAAACTGTCTCTAAAGACTAAGCGAGAAATTTGGATGAGGTGGGAAAAAATGCACAATTCGTTTACTGAAGTTGCAAGAATACACTATAAACATGGCGGACAAAGAAAGCGGACAAAATAAACAACCTCTCATTCTACCCTTCACAATGGTTCTGGTAGTCAATAGAACATCCCTTCACAGCTATTATGTTTAATCATGTAGTTCCAGGTGAATATGCATGTGACACCTGTTCCACATATTTTAGACAATAGCAGTGAAGGGATGTTCTTTTGACTACCAGAACCATTGTGAAGGGTAGAATGAGGGGTTGTTTATTTTGTCCGCTTTCTTTGTCCGTCATGTTCATAGCGATATACAGGCTTTGTAAAGGAACTGTAGTGCCCTATAGGATCGAGTACGAACCTTGATTTTTTGTTTTATTGTCTATTCCAGTGACTGGGAAAGACTAAATTGACATGAACCCCGTGTGGTTAGGTACCGTTAGGACTTCCGTCTTTCAGGTCTGTCAAAGATAAGAAGACGAGTCATTCTATGACGTCATCTACCATAGGAAGTTTGAATTGAGATGAGGTTGACAAGGGGTTGTCTGCTTGCATTGTATGCTACATGCAAATCGCTGTATAGGTTATTGGGTGGAGAGGGACAGAGTTAACCCATTCGTGACAGAGGTCCACATTTTGTGGTTTGGCCTAATATCTTTTATGCAAAGCCCTAAAAATCATACCAAATACATGAGCAGAAAGAGTAAAAAATTCTACACAAACTGTGCCCATTTTGGTTGCATCAATATTCGTTGTTTGATGCTGAAATTTTTAAAAAGGAAAATAAGCATTAAAATCCTTAAATTGGCAATGTGATAGAAAGTTTAAAATCACCGTTTTCCCCTGCAAATTGGCAACTTTTTGACTTCTCATCAAAATTTCTGTCAATTTATATTCATTTCAGATACATGACGTTTTATAAGAAAAATGTAGCAATAAAATAAAAATGTTGGTGTTGCCAATTTGAAGAATAAAAGCTGATCAAATTAGGCTTTAAATAATTCCTGTCACGAATGGGTTAAGGAAAGAGGGAACTGCAGAGAAATAGAGAGAGACAAAGTGAGAAGAGGTGGGGAAGAGGGAAACTAAAAATACATGGGGGGGGGGGGGGGTAAGACAGACATGAAAAGGCGAATCATTCTGTGACGTCATCAACTACATGGGTTGCCTGTTATGGCCATGGTCGCATAGGGGCATGTATGCTGTATGCACATTGCTCTAGCAATGCAAATCGGTGCACAGGTTATTGGGTGGAGATGGTCATAGAATGAAAGAGGGAGAGAGAGATGGAGAAAGAATGAGAATAGGAAAGAAAGAAGATACAAAATAAAGATAAAGATAAAGATGAAGCTTGTATTGAGATGAAAGCAACACGACTTGTCTACTTGTATGAAGGAATGAATGAATGATGCATGCAAGTTGCTATAGTGTGGCGAGGGACAGGGAGGGAAAAAGAGAGGGGGAGAGGGGGGAGGAGGAAAAGAGAAGAGAGAGAGACTGAGATGAAGAGAGAGGAAGGGAGAGGGAATGGGGCTGAAAGGGGAGAAAAATGAGGGAGAGAAAGATCATTTTGCTATAGATATGTTCTGGATAAAAATAAAACAATCCCTTGATTTTGTATTTTGTCACGCTGACAAACTCTTTTTGAAGAGCTATACCCCATGCATGTCTTGCAGGGTGTTAAACCGTGTCCTCGTTTGGATTGATTATTCGGCCTATTTTACTTTTCCGCTTTCTCCTTCCTAATTAAGTTATTTCTCATAACATTTAAGCCACAAGTGTGATGCTTTCATTTGAGACAATGGGATGCTTGATAGTTGTTCGTTGGTCTATATCTCGTTTAATTGTTGTAATGTTTGACAAAATTCTATTCGTTCTGTGCATGATAATGGCTTTGAATTTTATGCCCTCGATTCGATTGTCATGACAGGACACTTTTTTCAGTTATACTGAATATCTCCTCCCCCTCCTTACCGGAAGCTGTCCAAAAATACATCACATATGATTCATGACAGATGCGACAAATTTAGGTCTGTATAGAAAACAGATATCGTCGTATAATTTGCATGTTTCCCATTTTTCAAAAGGCAAAAATCAAAGAATATCGAAATTCTGGGAAATATCAGCCAATAAAAAACTGGTTGACAGATCAAGAAAAAAGGCAACACCAATGATATACACTACTTTGCGATTAGATCAGATTGTGTTCATTATCAAACTCTATATCTGTTTATTGGTACATCAATAAGACCGTATACATGGACTAAGAAGTCTACGTGAACATTGTTTAAGTTCCTAAATTTACCCCGTCAAAATGATGGAAACAGCTGGAATGCCGAGATGGGGTCGAATATATCATGTAAGAGGAGGTTGACATCGGAACGGAAAACGACTAGGTCAACGCTGTCGAGCATACTTACCGTCACGTGAAGCGACAAAAAAAAAAATAACATCAGCAGGTTGCCAAGCTAAGTTTTCTATTTTTTCTATCCCTCAAGGAGGGGGGGGGGGGGGCAACTACGTCATATACCCCTGATAGAACCCAAGAGGCATATTCAATTACCCATATAACCCCCAAATGTGCCCACTTCCCATATTTGTTTTCACCCAAACATTACCCGCACCTGAAAGTACGATAACTACTACATTATGCTTGTCAGAAGTTTTTGAGAACATGCACCCCTCCATTTTTTTTCAAAACTCTTGGTCTGCCCCTTTTTGTCCTATAATGTGACGTCGGCTTTGCCTTAAAATAACATATTCCTCAAGTTGTCGTTGACGTGAAGCCAAGTTTTCAGCCTATTTTCTCCATGATGTTATGTCGGCAATGGCGCCAAAAATATCGTGAGCTACAAGGTATCACATCCGGGTAACTAAAGGCTGCCACAATTTTATTATTACATCAGAGGCTAAAATCTCCCCTGTACAGCTGTGGACTACTTACCTTTGCTAAAATGCGTGTCAGATAGATTCTAAGGATAGGTTTCCGAGAATTATCAGTGCTTTTATTTGTCGGTGATTACAAGATATTTTGTTGATTATTGATTATTTGATAAGATTTATTTGATAAGAATTATTTTTAAATCTCGGGCAGGATATATGATATCGAAAGTTATGGCGAAGTAATCTTGTCGCCATTCAATAGGATTTCCAAGATTGCTGTGAGATTCTAATCAGTAACAACTACATGTGAAGACATTAAGATAAGTATGCAGCATTCTTTCATTTCCTTGTGCCCGCCCACTTGCTATTTCATTTTGTTTCTATTTATCCGTCGAAACAAAAACAACAGCAGCAGTCAATAAACAACATAAAAAATGTTATAATTGTTCTATTTCACTAGTATTTCTACAGTTTGAATCTTTCAGTATAATGTTTGGGTTGAACCTTACCGCGAATTTTTATATTAAGACAATAGATTTTAAAATTTAGTTTGCCAGCAGTCTGAGGGAATAAACTGTATGATGTTTGGGTTGAACCTTACCGCGAATTTTTATATTAAGACAATAGATTTTAAAATTTAGTTTGCCAGCAGTCTGAGGGAATAAACTGTATGATAGCTCATAGGTGAAATCTTGATGTATACAGTCTGCCCATGAGCACTCTTTTATCTTCATGAATTAGAAAATATCCGAATTATATTGAAAAGTGATAACATTTCCTTCGTTTTATTAGCTGATTGGGATGCCAGATATGTGCATATTGGCAACGCTTGTTTGCTAAAAATAAATCGTTTGCACGTGTTGAGCTAGCTACCAGCAATATTTTTCTTTTATTTATATGGAACTACCAGCAACATAGTGTTATAGTCTACCCCGTGTGACTGTGAGAAATTTACTTTGAATGTCATGAACAATCTGGCCTGGAATTTCTTATTTTAACTGTTGCATATATCAAAAAGAATAAGAGGTGTTATTTTTTCAGTAGGTATGGTTTAATCTGATAAATATAATTATTTTGGGAAGGAAGGAATGTATATTTCGATCAAGATCTCATGGTGGCACCGTAAACACGCCGTGCTTCCCTTCGGGTAATTTCTGAGGAAGGCAAATTAATGTATACCTATTGTAAAAGTTTATATGTCTCCAGCCTACTCTTTGTTGTGGTTTCTTTGGCTTCAACGTGAAGCTAAAATTAGAATTTTGATCATAAATATCATTGTTTTTGTGTGGATTATGCAAAGGGTTTGTAAGTTCGCGAGAAATATTTCGTCTTGATTTATTTTCTCAGACTGGTCAAGACTGTGGAATTGTCTAAGGTTTTATGCAAGAAGAAATATTTTCACAAGCATGACAAGTGGCATGAAAAAGCCTCTCGAGACTTTTAAAATTTGAAGATATTATCACAAACCAAAAGTATGACTTATTGTATAAATGTACTTTTAACAGCATCTCCAAAAATAGTTTTCTATATTCATTTTTTTTTTATCCAAGAGGATTTGTGAGAAACATCCATATTTCTAAATATACAACAAGTTTGTTTCGGCAGAATATTCGTTTTACTCCCTAAAAAGTCTAGAACAGCTAAGAGGCTCTTTTAAATCATTTCTTCCTCTGCATTCGCATATACTATAAAAAGATATGTTTTGTAAAGAGTTGTGGGGAGGGGCGTAAGCGAGGGAGTGAAGCGACCAAGGAGGGGGTATAGTGTTTTTTAAATTTTTTCATCGTTAAATGGTGTTAAAATTGGTGCATACTTTGGGTATTTTGGTATAACAGGGTGACGGATATAATGAATTCTCATCGCCTATATTCGATGAACCTCTGGGGAGGGGGGGGGGGGGAGCATTGCTTGGCAAAATATGGTGGCGCAGCCACCCTCCGTCCCTGGATCTGGCCTTGATTGTAGCAATGTATCCTTCACAACCATATCTCTATGGGCACGCTCATGGCGTAGTGATAGAGTGTACACAGAAACCATCATTGCCATTTCACGGTTGATAAAAAAGGGACAAAGCATTTTGAAGTATTCCAAAAACACTTCAGAAATGCATTATCCCTCTTTTTCCATTTTGGTGATTTTGTGTATAGCTTTCTAAGCCGTAAAAGATCACCAAACCCATTCTTGAATCAAGGTTCGCCATTCTTGTCAAAATCTTACCAATTTCGCTGATTTTCGGTGTGCATTGAAACCTCAAATCTGTTGTAATCAGTTGTTGGGATAAGGTCCCTTTATTCCTAGGCACGACCATGCATGACGGAGACCTATTTTAATGCCAAGTCTAGAGGAAGGCCAAATTCAGTATTAACTGTAAATAGGAGAAGCATGCTGTGTGTACTGCACCATTGCTTCTGCCTTAGAACACTCTGCAATGTTATGCTTTCAACATTGAGCGTCACGGTCATAATTACAACATTTCTGCTCTATAAGACATGTCAGATTGTTTTGACGAATCTGGGAATAGATTTTTGAAGGCTATTCGTCTGTGGTCTGAAGCATTCATGTGTAATATTACAGGTAAATTTTGATGAATCTTGTTTTTACAAGGCAGATACTATCCATGCTACCATACTACATTACTTCATTAAAGAGCTCTCCATGACCATGTGTTTCGTTTTCAAACTTGTGTATTTTTCTCGTTACATTTTCATTCAGTTATTAGATCAATGGAATTTTAAAATATGCTCTACCGAAAATTTGCTTTTATAAACTCCAGCACTATTTCGAAATAGTTCATTGCGTCTCATGAGTTTGAACATTCAAATAAAGTAGACACATATTTCACTGTGTTCAGTAAACTCCACGCTATTTTCCGGATTGATTCAGATGATTTACAAGTATTAATCAAACGGAAATTGTAGATTGCCCGTCTAGTCAATAGAGGGGGTGGGGGTCGCATACTTGCCAGAATAAAATTACACCGATTAGAAATGTTCGGCATAATCATACTATGTCCCAGCTGTATAAGCTGTATAAAGTAAACTCCTTTATTGCTGATTTGAGTGTATGCCAGATTTTATATTTAGAAACTAAAATTGTGATGTTTGCTGAGCAAACGGTTGAATGTGATACCTACAAAACAAATATAGGATTTCCCGTCCAAATTCGCAAGTTTGTGATTCGAATTCAATTTCTTTGCAATCAAATTCGCCCAAATTGATTTTACCATGTAAATTATCATTCAATTCCCCTATTTCATTTTTGGATTTAACATTTTTATCGAAGGATTTAGTAGATTTGTCATTCAATTCAAAAACTGCTTAATTGGCATTCAAAATTCAATCATAGTTTCCTTTCCTAGGTTCTGGAGCGATGCACCTTTCACATCATCTTTACTTGAAAATAATATCACAAATTCTATTTGTAAGTTTGAATGATACAGAAAATGAAGAAATATTAGTTCATAGGCGAGGGCGTCGATCTCACTTCACTTCGTAATTACTGAAGCAAATTTACATTTGTGAAGAAATGACTTCACAAACAGCCTACATGTCGCAATATCGATTCCGGGCAGAGAACTTTCGACCAGGCCAAGCGAGACTTGCTGTTTATAATTCTTTTTTAAAACTTCTTTTATAGCTTTCAACACGAGTGTAGAGTTAATCATAGTTTCCTCTCCTATTAACCCCAACCTGTTTACTCCGCCAACTTTCTCGCAGATGCTCCCATCAGTTTTCTTTAGAAAAAAGAAGAAGAGTGTTAATGGTCTTCAGTTCAGGCTTTGCTGGTGAATGTCACCGTTCTCGTGATTTGGAATTGTACAGTGTTTATTTGATTTTCAGAATGCCCATATGTGCGGTTTGTATTGGCACATTCATGACCTGATTTTGAACACGCGATTGAAGTAGAACACTTTCTATGAAGATCGTCATCTCTGTTTCGCGAAGGTGTTGAAGTGATAATTCACTTCAGATGTGCTAATTCTGAATCAAGCACTTTGATACGGGGTAGGTTTACATGTTGTCAGCGAAGTGTCAATAGGACTGCGGCTAAAGTAAAAACTCTTTCCATTGTGTGGTCTCAACTAGACAACTGCAGAGTTGAAATCCAAAACAGTTTTTTGTTTCATTTTCAAGTTACTTAGAACTATAAAAAAAAATTTGCTGCATCATATTATATCTAAACATTATTCCCTTTCCATCTCCATTTCTCGAATGTAATCATTGCGCTAAAATGAATTATCATAAATGAATTATAATTTTCTATAACATTCATGATTTTTTGAAGGAAACCTTAATGCATATCAATTAATATGAGCCAATAAGAAGGCCAAATTTTTGGAACAGATTGGAAGTAGAATGCTAAATCAACGCTACCACATGGCATAAGCTTCCAATTCTTTGTTTCATTCAGTGGATGGTCGTGGGGAAAGGGAGCGGGGGGGGGGGGGGGGGGACCAAGCAGAGGGGATACACATGTCTGTGCCCCCGCAAATAATCCCGTATCCGCCACATACAATTTGTACCTAATAATACATTTAGGATCCAATAATTTCCTGACTTGAATAATGTAGACACAAATACATAGAAGTTTGATTGACTGCCCATAGCAACAAATAAAGATGTAAACACTCTAAGAGAGTCGATGATGTCATAATGACGCGTCATTCAAGAAATAGAAATCTTCCCCCATAAATAAAACGTAGAGAGAGGGAAAGAGAGAGAGATTAAAATTAATATATCATGCCTTGAAAACCGCGCACTGACCGCAGAAACCGTGCGCCCACATATAAATATTTGTGTTCGTCTTGCTAGCAGACTACGCACTTCCTTTTCGAATTTCCTTCACTTTCTGCAGCTAATAGACAGCGTTTGGGGCTATTTTTTTCTCTCTCCCTCCGATTCCCTCGTCTTCTTGGCTATCCTCGAGATTCTTAAGACAGATTCTGCCCCTGTTCCTCCAAAATATCTAACCATAGTCATTTCTGGATTCACACTGAGAACTGACGCTAACGTTTTCTTTCTCAAATTTTCATTTCTTGTCTGTTTAGGACGACAGTTTCTTCATGATTCCGGGCCAGTTCTATGGATATATACTTTGGATAAACTGAACGTTTTCAGAAGGAATTCTACATTGCTTCCGAGGTAAGACCCTTCATCTGCTTAATTACTATTTTTTCTCTTGTAAAGGAATGAAAATATTGTAATGATGCAAGCACATTTCAGAATTTCCCATTTTGTTCGAGGTCAAAATACGTTTCATTTACCACAAAAAAACATTTTAACTGCAAAATTTGTTTTACAGGCTTTTTGCTAATTGAGAAGATATAGGTTAAAATTTCACGTTGATAGCCGCAGATCTATGTGCAATACATGAAACTGACAGTGCTGGGAAATGCTCTAAAATAAGGAAAAGTTTATAATAACAGCAGATAACATTAGACTTTATCAGCAACAGTCACTGGCGTACTGATAGGGGGGGGGGATTGGTAGTAGTTGCTCTCCCCCCCCCCCCATTAAAATTCAAACGTGGTTTATTTCTAATTCGATATTAGCTATTTACAGATGTTGCTGAAATGACATGATTTTCCGGGTTTTTTCATCACTTTCTTGTAATTATATTTTTCTGCCCCCCTCCAATTTTTGCTTGTTACGCCACTGTAATTAATTACCCATTATCAAAAGTGAAAGCTTTCAAGTTTCCGTTTAATCGTGTAAAATGATGTAACTTCATATTTTTTTACAAGATATCATAGATAATTATTTCCTTGTGTTCAGACAGTCAGCTTTCACTGTTAGAACAGTTGTTTAAGAATCATTAGGTTGTTTAACATAATTATGAACCCTATCAACTGTTGTTTAAAAAAAAAATTGTGTGTAAAACAAATGGGGATTTTTTTTCTTAAACAACAGTTCGTAGATTCATATGTTAAACAACCTAATGATTTTTAAACATCTGTTCTAACAGTGTTGACTGAGGGTGATCTTCATAGGACTTTGGAAGTGCATAGAGACGTTATGTCATAATGTGATATGCGCTATACAAGAACTGTATATTATTATTTCTTTGATGCATAAAGTGAACTTCCGATGTAATAAGAAATGATAATATACTAACAAATGAACGTACTACGTACTGTCAAAGGCTCCGCTAAAAGTGTACCAGTCAAATAATAATTTTTAAAAAGTGTGTACGGCTAGTACGCTTGAAATAAACCCCTTAAACTTTACCCGACATTTTAGGGGTTAAGAGTGAAGGAGTTTGAAGAAAATATGGACAGCATAAGACCACACAATTACAGCGATTGCGTAATCGATAGCCGTTTGATTCCTTAAACGCCCTAATTTATCCCCTCGCGTGCGCGTACGTCGACTAGTAGTCGCTTTTATGTTAGCCGAGAGTATATTGAACTCGCAGTATCTCTTTATAGAAATGCAGGGGCGGCGCCAGGGTATTTTGATAGGGGGGGGGGCAGGATGACTCACACACTGTAAAAAAATATTGGGTAAAAAGGGGCCATGAGGGTAATTATGTGTCCAACCAACTTTTGGGCATTACTTTGGGCATTTCTTTTTATCCAATTTGATGGAAATTTTGCCCATTCTAAAGTAGTTACTGCTTATTTTTACCCTAACTGGATAATATGCTTCCCGCATTGGGTAAAAATATTGCCCAAAGTTGGTTGGACATAAAATTATAATTACCCCTCGTGCTGGTTAAAATTTTACCCAATATTTTTTACAGTGTATAGTGAATTTATTGACGTTTTAAATGAACAAATAGGGGTATTAAAGAGTTGCAAGCCCCAGGCCTCTCTTTCCCCAGCCTCTTCTTTCTTCTTCCTCCTCTTTTTTCTCCTTTTTCTCCTTTTTTTATCACTTGAAAAAGCATAGGGAGGCATTCGCCCCCTGCCCCTTGTAGAAATGACATTTGAAGTTTAAAGTTTGAATGTAGTTTATTGACATAGAATCCCCATCATGGAGGGCAAAATGTATATGGTATGCACTGTAACTGCTTTATTTTTATCAGAGAGTACTGAGCGTTGCTGAATTTGTGCGATGCACATTTCTAAATGGCCTCTGTAGGATTAAAACCAGGAACGGAAATAAACTATACCAGCTCAATTTGTGATTAAGAGATAATACATGTATTGTCTATGTACGGGTACTACACAATAGTTCAAAGACCTTTTTTGAACATCAACGTGGCGGAAAACACAAAAGCAGAATGAAAATATGCTATTAAAAAAAAGAGAGGAAATTATACATGTGCGTAGCTATGAAAACTTTTCAAAATGTATTTAAGAGACCACTCACATAAATAAAGACACCAAACACCACTCTGCTCGTACTTTCCAATAATAATCAAGTATTTCAAGACAGCTTGGTGCTCAAAAATTATCATACGACCTCGAGATAAGGATTGTGATGGTAGTAAGCATTTTTTCTTTGAGAGAAATAGAAGATCCAAAATTAAAAGCTATGGGAGAATAGAAGAGGAGAAAATTCTGTACTTTAACATCACAGTCACAATGTCAAATGGAGGGGTGTTCGCACGCCATTTCGTGTTTTTAACGAAATTTGCCCCCATTTGTCACTCAAAGAAGGGGCTTGGTGATAAATTTGATATGATTACCAGTGTCTGGGGCTACTCTATATCCAGGCGTGGTGCTTTATAGTATCAAATGGAATGAACTGTATCGTGTATCAACCATGATATATGTGTCGTTACTGTAATAAGATAGATGTCTGTGCAAACATGCACTTGTTGCGACAAACCCGTCTGCAGACCCCTTCATAAGAAGTACAAGTGCTTACGGTCACAGACAGCGGTGTTCCCATTTCCACCCTTTGAGCATGTTGGCAGGCTGTGCACTATCATAAGGCAACAAACAAATGTTTTTACTAGTAAAAATTATTATTTATCAAACAAACTTGATATAAAAAGTATGATGATGATAGTATCAAAATAAACAACAGCGACAACAATAAAGATAGTGGTGGTGGTGGTAATAGTAGGAGTAGAAAAAGAAGAAGAAAAAGAAGGAGGAAAAGAAAAAGAAGAAGGAGAAGAAGGAGAAGAAGAAGAAGGAGGAGAAGGAGGAGAAGGAGAATAAGAAGAAACAGAAGAAGAAGAAGAAGAAGTAGTAGTAGTATAGTTGTTGTAGTAGTAGTAGTAGTAGAAGTAGTAGTAGTAGTAGTAGTAGTAGTAGTAGTAGTAGTAGTAGTAGTAGTAGTAGTAGTAGTAATGGTAGTAGTAGTAGTAGTAGGAGTAGAAGAAGAAGAAAGAAGAGGAAGAAGAAAAAGAAGAAGGAAAAGAAGAAGAATGAGGGACTAACTATCACGACTATAGGTAGCATTTTTTCTTGTAATATCAACACTGTCAGAATAAGGCAACAGTGCATGGACTTGTCATCATCATGGTCATATGGTCATGTATCTGTTGCAGGCTAGATCGTTTACTCTGCATTTGATACTGAGTGATAGTAACATGATCTGTTAGGATGGGGGTGTCATGAAACCCTTGACCATGGCTGGATACTGCATTTATCTGATCTAAGAATATCATTTCTTCCATGAATAATTTCGAATATATAAAGGGGAAAAACATTAAAAGTGTAATGGACATGACAGATATCATGTCCAAATAGTTAAGCTCCTTTAAAGCACGTGAGGGACGAATATACATGTACATGTATATAGACCAATATAGGCGATAGCTGCGGTGTGTGATAGTGCACTGTTCACGACTGGCTGTTTTCAAAATGAATTAAAGATACGAGATATGCCCTGATATTATTTCATTAACTTTATTCTAGATCAATAAAATAAAGCATGGATGCATGGGTAGATGACGTAAGACAATGACTATATCTGACAGATGAAAATAGGATGTATTTTTGTACTTTCGTTACTTTCTCTCCTTAGTTTTGTCAGTAAAAGGCCAGGAAACCCGTGTAGGGAGCTTCTCACACAAACAGGCTTCATGAGTCAAAGGAGAGTGAATTTCGCACTCAGTTAGCTTACAAGTTTTAAGCTTTCTCCAATTGTTGTGGCATCTGAGCACCGCACAGCTGCGACCTGAGCTTCCCTGATTATTCTTCATCGCAAACATTAAAAGAAAACTGCCTATGTTGGTCCAATTTGAGAAAAATCGAACTAAAGTACATAACGCGCTATTGACTGTAAAAGTTGGGTAACACACCGCAGTATGGCGACCAGTCTGCTGCCCTCTCGTGTTGTGGAATTGGTCTACACAAAATATAAACTTTTGTTTATCAGAAAAAAATAGTGAAGTCTTGATTTGAACCTCATGGACCCACCTGTATGAAAAATGTTGTATCTTTATTTTGTATATGCTAGAATATTAACCAGAAAGTGAAAAGGGGGGATGGTTTGTTGGACCGATTCTTTCCCCTGACATGGAAGCGCAATTTCCCGCCCTCGTATTGCACATTCTTTTTTTTTTTTTTAAGGGGGGGGGGGGTCGTTTGTTTTTCATGGGCCCACAAAGAGGGCCTCTGACCTAGGGAACTGTCTAAAGAAGAGCCCAAAACACACAGGAGTGGAAGACCTTCGTTGCTGCCCTACATGCCACGAGGCATAACGGGAAGTAAGTAAGTCAAGAAGGTGGTGGGGGTGGACGCAGGCTTTACTGTATGCTGGACAGGGGCGTAGACAGCGGGGGGGGGGGGGGGATGAGGGGTATGCATCCCCCCACCTCACAAGGTGGGGGATGACATGTACAATCATCCCCCTCCAGGTTTTAGGGAACATCAATAATAATTATTATCATTATCATTATAACAACAACAATAACAACAATAACAACAACAACAACAACAACAACAATAATAATAATAATAACAATAATAATAATAAGTAGTGTATTATTATTATTATGCTTATGATAATAATGATAGTTATCATCATCATCATCGTTAATGTGACTGAAATGACGATTACTATCATAACTATATCGATCATTATTCTGATTTATGTAGTTATTTATATTACTTTAGGGTAATTTTGGCGCCGTCACAGTTTTTCTTAAGTGGTTTAACAACAAAATTAAAAAAAAAAAGAATAGCGTGATGCAAATATGCAATAATGTGTGTCAGTCCATATTCTATATTCGTTTGTCATGGTGTGTATATCTTCTATTTATGTCTGTGCATTCTGAAAATTTAGATTTTTTTACTAAAATTTTTCACATAATTCACCAAAAGTGTGCACCAAATCCTTCAATTTCATTTTTAAAAATGCAAAAGCGCCCCCATGACAAGCTCGGTCGCTTCGCTCCCTCGCTTTCGAGTTTCTTCGAAAATTTTTACACATCTTGCCCCCCCCCAGGAAAAAATTTCTGCGTACGGCCCTGTGTGGGTGTGCGTGTGCGTGTGTATGTATCTGTATACGAAATTGATCCTCGATTTCTCGTGAACGGCAAATCATCCCCCCCCCCCAGGTGTAAGAACCTGTCTACGCCACTGATGCTGGATGTGCCATTATGAAGTGTTTTCTCTGCAATTTTTTTTTTTGTGTGTGGGGGGGGGGGGGGGGCGGGGGTCACCACGGCCGTACTAATGACGGTAGCAGAATGATATTAGAAAGAGAGCACAATCATTTCAAATGATTTAATTTATTTAGGAGAAAAAATCTTTGTCTTGGACCTGATAAACTCTTGCCCGATGCTTGGCCTTTCAACATATTTTTGTTACGGGTTTTTGTAAGGTGAGAACCCAGGAAACTGTGGATACTTGCAGATTAAACTGGTTGGAATGAGCGTCTAGCTTTTTCGAGTATGTGTTGGAATTAGTCATAATTATTTGCTGGTTTTTTTTTATTACAAAGGATAAGTCATTGATGTTTTCTCCAAAACAAGAATTACGTGATGATCAAACTGAACCATGACTATTCTGACTTGATTATAAGATATCATGCGATGGGGCATGCGAATTGTTGCCTGATCACTATTATCCCGACTCAAAGGAATATGGCTATTTTCGATCATTACACCATACCTTCACACTATATTTTTGTAGTGTTTGTATACACATGATAATTTTATATGATTTGCGATAACGATTGTGCTATAACGCTTTCAAATTAGTTTTCAAGTGCTCGATCAGCATGATTAGCTAAACTGATTTCGTTTTGTTTATCGTTTAATGAAATATAATGTTGAGAGCCAAACATTAACGATATTGACATGTTTTGTCATGTCTGTAATAATCATCCCACCCCCACCTCCATTATCAAGACAACCACCCCTGTTAGCAGCAGCAGTAAAAGAAACATTAGCACCCTTACATGTCATCATTGTTGTCATCATCACCACTATCATCATCATCGTTATCATCAGTACCATCATCAGGGTCATCATCATCATCATCACCGCCACCATCACCATCATCACCATCATCATCATCGTCATCGTCGTCATCAACATCATCATCGTTATCACCACCACCACTACCATCATCATCTTTATCATCATCATCATCATCATCATCACCATCATCATCATCGTCATCGTCATCATCACCACCAACATCATCATTGTCATCATCATCACCATCATCATCGTCAGTATTGATGCACATGCATGATGCATGGAGTCATTCAGTGCTGTCACCGCTCTTGTACATCAGGTGTGGGCGCTAGTTTGCGAGAGGAAACAACCTTTGGGTCCGTTTTGGACGATAAGGAACGAATCTTTCATCCCGACCCATTTCATTCATTCCTCGTACCCAGCAGCAAACTTTCACTGACATATCATGCTTCAAAAGCGATACTCGACATGACATGACCATCATAGAAGTGCATGTTCTTTCAGTATAGACTGGACCAAATATCTTTTTGGAGATCTTTTAAGTAATGATTTGCATAGAGGATAATAGAGGATAATCTTCTTACGAATAAATTTACTTTCGAAGGATATCTCCCAAAATGCCCCGTTACCATGGTTTCCTTCAGACTTATGTTGACCACATGGTTCTTCTTTTGATTTTCCATTTGTCAAGTGACACCTCACGAGATATTTTCTTTAGGTTAAAGCCATTGAGTAACTTTTAAAAATCTGAGCTGCATGGCCCCACATGCTACCAGAGTATGTTGTGTTAATATGAAGCCCTGAAAAATGCACTTCAAAACATCACCATGTGCTTCACAAACGGTGAAAATATGAAAGTGACCGGAAATGCCAGACATTTTTTACACCATAGGCAATGTTAGACAAAAGCATACCCAGTTTGGTTTTGCAAATAGCGGAATTCAATGATAGATATCTTGATAATAACATCTTTTATTTATAAACCTATATATTCTTTGTTGTTTATTTATCCCTATGAACATCTTTATACAACATAAACATCACAATTCAACAACTTATCAAATCAAGCCTCTACAGAGTTCCCGGATCCCTTTGGAAAAAAATTTGCCAGTGTTTTTTTTAATTCGATCGACCGTCTTGACTTTCCCTCTTAGCGTGTTGTTCATGTCGCAATTCTCATTTGTTGCTAAGCATTATCTCTGACCCCCAAACAAATTTATTTTGCATCTATTCCCCGCCCCTAACCCCCCCCCCTCCCCCTGCCCTCCATAGACAGGATAAAACATTGAGCATCCCGTGGATACAGAGTTCAACAAATAATAATAATAATAATGATAATAATAATAATAATAATAATAATAATAATAATAATAATGATAATAATAATAATGATAATAATAATAATAATAATAATAATAATAATAATAATAATAATGATAATAATAATAATAATAATAATGATAATAATAATAATGATAATAATAATAATAAATAATATGGTCCATTGATATAGCGCAGCTACTATATGCATATACTCTACTGCGCTCTACAATGTTAATATCAAAACTTATTGAAAAACTGCAATCGCGCCAGTTACAATCTTTGTCGAAAAGCGTGAAGTATAGACAGGTCCTAAAGGCTCCGACAATCCACCCAACCTGTCTGACATCCGGAATTTTTATCCCCTGGATTTCAGGGGGAATCGTGTTCCAATCCCTGGTGTTAGGTAAGGACTTATGGAACTTGGTTAACATGGCAATTAAGTAGGCCTAACCAATTCAGCAGACATCTTTATTTAACAGTCACATGCGCTGTGGCATGTGTATGGTTAAGATTTAGAGACTCAGAAAGGTTTTAATATGACGATTCCCTTAATTCTCCTTAGTTTGTTGTAAGTTTTGATATGGAACGTTCTGGGCCCCGTTTCGTAAAACTTGTTATCAATAACAAGTTGGAATAGCTGTTACAAGCTAGTGAAATCCTTGTATCTGATTGGCTGAGAGCACATTTGTCACAGAAATGTGGCAGTTGTTACTGATAACAATTTTAATGAAACGGGGCACAGGTTCACTTTTGTGAGTTTTATGGAAAGTAACTTCATGTCACTGACACTCAGTTTGTAAGATTACAGAAAACATGGCTGAGCTTCTATAGGGGTGTTTCATAAAGCTGTTCGTAAACTAAAGTTACGCATGACTTTACAGACGACTTGAGTCTGAAGTGCCATATGGGATGCCCAACGTTTTTCCTTAGGTTTTAACAAAGTGTGACTGCATTACCCATAATTTCACCTTAATTGTGGCAAAAATATATTTCACTATAGAACTGTTTGTAAACAGTAGCAATGTTAATCTACGTCTGCATATTTTACCTTTAGCTAATGCCATTTATATTGATTTAGAATTCCATTTGGCTCGTCAAGTTGTTCGTAACTTAGTCATTCGTAACTTTACGAACAACTTTATGAAACACTCTCTTGCTGGTAAGACTGCTTAAGCATTTAAACTGCTATACACGCAGTTTTCAAGATTTTCGAGAGCACAGTGCATGATCCTATGAGCGACTTCATATGCTTTCTTCGTGATATGAAGAATATTTTTGATCCTCGAATTTATCTGCATATGTTGATAATCATACGAAAGCCACACCAATTGATAAATGACTTGCAATATCGAAACATTAATACTTAAACAGAAACAATATGAAACATAAATTATATCAAGAGGGCCGGATTGTTTTGAGTGACTTTCAGTTATCCCTAATTATGCTGATATCATGGAATTTAGTTTAAGAACAAGATCAAAATTATTTAGTTTGAAGTATTGCAATCAATCGGTTTTCATTGATGATTAATTTGTATCGTTAGGGTTACGAGATTAATTGATTGACTCTAACTACTTGAAAGGAAAGATTTCGAATTCGAGGCAGAGAGCAGAGTTTTATTTTTAGTCTTGAAAAATAACAGCTAAGAAACTGAAAGTTTTATTGTATTGGAGGATTTATTTTACTGCCACTTGTAACTGTTATTGATCATAATTGGTCAAAGAATCCATAATGTGGGCTTTTCTAGACGAAGTAATATGAAGTTGAAAGTAGACAGTGTTTATTTTATTGTTTTACAACTTGACAGAAAATTCCTATGTAATTCTACAAGTATACATCCATTCGATCACACTGCACTGAATATGGATCATGGTATATGCTATTGAGGCAACCCCTTTAGCCCTCTTGAGAAAAATATACTGTTGGGGGTATCCCCTTCCCGCTCTCTAAGTTGGCCCCAAAAGCTCGTATAGAATCCCTGTTTAAAAGGATCTGGTAACTTTGTGGAGGCTTGATTTAATAAATTGTTGAATTTAAATGCCTGTGTTATATAAAGATGTTCAGAAGGATAAATAAACAGCCAGGAATAATGAATTATCAAGATATCTGTCACTGAATTACGCCATTTGCAAAATCAAACTAGGTAAAAAGGTCTGGCATTTCCGGTCACTTGTATATTTTCACTATTTGTGAAGCACATAATGCTTTTGAAGTGCATTTTATTATAACATTTATTGATATTAATCTCTCAATACGTTTTCTACACAAAATTTGATATTTTCTCCATTATCTCGGAAGGTGCAGCTAGTCTCATTTTAGCTCAAGATATATCATGGGAAATGTGTTTGATACAACATAATGAGTTCACAAAGATACAAGCAGCATATTTAAAGAAAATTGAGAAAATATAATATTTTGTGTACAAAACCTATTGAGAGTTATCCTTCTAAACCTGCCATTTTGAAGCAACATTGCCAATTTGAGGATCGCCATAGAAAGTAAATTGAGACTTTTCAAACTTTTATAACTTTCCAATTTCTTAACCGTCTTTGATGGAACTTTAAAAAAAAATTGCTTCGCTCTATCCTGTCTTTGCATTAAAATCTATTTCCCCCTTGGGTTTCATTCTCCTTTAAATGCGTGAGTCACCGTGTAGCATACAGATGAAACCGATGATACACAGCAGTGCTCATGCAGAATAGACTTCCTTCTCTCATGTCTCTGGTTAGGTTAAAATAACTTCATACTACATGATTTCCCGTGCTCTGATAGGGGTTATCATGGGTAGGGTATATTATAAGAGGAGAGGGTGGTAAGAGAGAAACAGACAGATAGACAGTCACAGAGACAAAGGCAGAGGTAGAGACAAAAAAAAAGTAGCACAAATAATTTTATTTGCACTGTATTTATATCTCTTTATTACTATCTCCCTTTTTTTCCAATCTGGTCTGATGGGAACCCGGTGTTGTCACTCTATATTCAAAGGTGTAACCATGATCATTCGGCAACCCAGAATTTGACCCCTATTTCGCGGTGTTTCAAGTACATTTTCAGCCATTTTTACCCCAATTCGGCATATACAAATTGGCCTTTAAAAATCACCACTATTTTTCGCATTCCAGGTGCACTTTTACCAAATCACCCCTATATTCGCAATTAAACAAGGATCAGAAAAAAAAAACAATCCTTTTTTTCGATTTCGAGTACAAGCTCAAAAACACCCTTTTTTCGATTTCGAGTACAAGCTCATGAAAACCACCTTTTTTTTCAAAATCGCGAACATGCTCAAGAAAGACCCCCTTTTACGCGAAATTTCGAACGATCATGCGTACACGACGTCAATACAGAGTGACAACACCGGGGATGGGACACATTCATTATCTCTGACAATAAGCAAAAGCAAATAGAACATGTATTATTGAGTTAATTTAAAGCCAATTAATGAGATGAATGATAAACTTGAATAAAGTTAAGTTGTAATATGTTTAGCCTATGTACTAAGGTATCGAGACAGTGTTCTTCCAGTCCCGGGCATCTAGGCATTCAGACAGAGATAGAACTTGACATATACATGCTAATTATAATAATCTTGTTTACCCAGGGAAGCCCCATCAGCTACTGCCGAGGGCCCTGCAAATTCTTATTACCCCAGCTACTGCTAGGTCCCCGGTTGCACCTGGATCGAGTGGGACAATAGGTAGAACATCTTGCCCAAGGATGTAAGCACCCACCGAGGTTCGAACCCAAGACCTCTTGTATAAGATACAAGAGCCTTCACCAATAGACCACATTGTTCCCAATAGCCTCGGCATATGCATGTTATTGAGACAGTATTCTTGCAGCATGTCCATGCAGTCAATAAAGACATTCAAGCGAAGACGACTTGCATATAGAAACAAAACTTGACATGCATCGCGATAGTTGTCTGATCAACAGATGACTGCGGGAAATCGCAATCACCATGGCGATGTTGTCAATGACCTAGCACCCCGTTGTCAGCTGAAATACTTGTCAGGTAGGCCTCTCGCAACAAACCTCATACATCCAACAGAGAGGATAGAGATAGCTTCACTTTTGTTTGAGCCGTCAAACTGACATCCAAATTATCATGTGAGTCGTCAACTATCATGACTCGCTGACATTTCTGTTATTTGTCAAGTGAGAGCCATCAGAATAGTGGACCTCTAAAAATGGATCTCTGCATCAATACATGAAAGACATACACTGAGTTTGAGTTTTAATAACTATTAGTTTCCCCCGAGATTGTTGTTTTTCATAGAAAATGCGTGTTCATGGTATTTTGTGCATAGTTATGAATTGATTTGTTAGGTAAATGTTAGTCATGTTTGGGTTTTTTCGGTAAAGAGAGCAAAGACCAGTATAGCGAGACACCACAAGCCGCGGCCGGTTTTGTAAAATTCTCAGAATGGTTGATAAAAAAAGGCCCACGCTGATCGATTCGTTGGTCTCGTGGCATGCAGATCCTATGTAACCTCTGTTACCTAAACAATCACATAACATTATCATAGTTTCATTCGAGTCCATGAAGAAAATGTCTGATTCTGTGCCAAGAAGTGTTAGACTTCAACAAACGTGAAACATTTCAGGTGAGATCCGCGCAGACTGCATGTGTCTAAACTGGCACAGTTATAAGCAAAGATTCATTTGGTAAACGGATCGTGCTAATTATCCCGATCACATGGTGCTTCAAAAGTGAATCAATATCCGGACGAACTGCCAAGATAATTAAGTCTGTAATAAGTTATACCCGTCAAGTGACAAATAACGGTCAAATTAATATCATGAGAAAAGTGACAGAAAGTAAATTCCGTAGGCCTATGTCAATTATTGCGGCCTCGTCCTAGTTATCAAAGTATCCAGGGTAACTGAACCGCAGTAAGGATTCAGGTGACTTGTCTTGTCCTTTTCCTATTGTCTTTTCCCTTGTTTCCCTTCTCGTCTTGTCTCTAATGCGCGACACATCCTTCATCTGGCGTAGTCCTCGCTGTGTGATTGAACTTGGAACTGTAATATATATTGCCGTTTTATCTAGCTCTGTATTATTTTAATGCCATGTCTTCTTTTCTTTTCTTTGCTCTCCCTTTGCCTTCTTGAGGAATCCACATAATGACAAGCGTTGCTTTCTTGTGTATTTCTTTTCTCCAATGTTAATGTTTCTTTTCTAAATATATCGAGCATATAATTCCTTTGTTTTGTATTGATGCCAAAAAAAGAGTAGATAATGTATATTAGTTTATGAATTACTGTAAAAAATATTTCATGTTTTGTATCACTTTGGAACTTGAAACTTGAACTTGAAACTTGACTAACAATGTAAATATTGAAGGGAACAGAGGCGAATACGTAGTCCTCATCAACCAGTGACAATTCACTTTGTTATAAAAATACGAGACCATGTAGACAATGAATGAAAGATTAATTATCACTTTGTTGAAATGTACATACTATTTTATAGATCTACTGAATGTGATTACTGGAATATCATAAAATCCTATCACTTGTAACCAAGCTCCTATCTACATAGAGCAACACTCTAAAATTTCTTAGATTAGAAATTAACCTAAGTCGATTGTAATTAGGGACAACTTCAAAATTAGATAAAGAAATTACAATCATTAATATTGATTTATAGAACTATTAGATTAAGATTTTTAATGTAATTTTTTTTTATTTGTCCCTGATTTCAGTCTAAGAAATTTAGAGTGAAAGAAATATAAACCAACCAGGGAAAAGTTACATTTCCTGAACCAACGAACAAACTTTTATTTGGGTATATCACTTATTGAGCAGCTCTGCAAGGCAACACGAGCATTTCCCTGGACCAATCATGAAGATCGAAGAGCTTACTTCTTACTTCTAATATTTCCGAAATGTCATTTTTTTCGAATGAGCGAATACCCCCCCCCCCCTTCCCATACTTCAGTTACTTCGTCTTAGTCGTTAGCCGTAATCTGAATCATGGTCTTTGGAATTGTTCATAGGCCTATATAATTCATACCTAATTTTGTATTCAACCTCACATGATTTTCTGATGATTCGACAGCAACTGGATACAGTGTGCAACTCCAATATTGAGTCACACTGTGTTGCGACGGAAAGTTATCAAATGTAATGATCTTAATCTTTTCACGTCTTTGCTGGTGGAACCCCCTCCAATCCCCCCCACCCCGCTCTCTCTCTCCCTCCCCTCCCCTCTCCCCCTCTCCCTCCCCTCCCCCTCTCCCTCTCTCACTTCATCGTCAGTTTTCACCTATTATTCCCTTTCTCTCCCTACTCTCTCTATGGGGCAAAATATTCAAATTTAGTAATGACAAGCGCCTCTAAACCCCCAAAACCAACCAACCAACCAACCCTCTCTCTCTCTTTCTATCTGTCTGTCTGTCTGTCTCTCTCCCTCTCTCTCTCTCTCTCTCTCGCCGCATCCATTAAATAAGATACCAATAATTTATCAGTTTCACAACGGATTATGTTTGTCTTGTATCTCGAGGAAATAATATGAGCATGAATAAGCATGTTCAAATTATTTGATTAATTAAGTCTGCCATGACCTCGTTAAAAATGATAAGTGACTTTGATAAAAAGTTCTTCCCGGGGTTGCTGCTATGCGACGATGAATCATTTCGTTACTGAAAGGAGATATCGAAATGTTAGGAAGATTTTCGCCTGTTAACACATTCACGACCGAAAGTATGTGAAGCCTTATTTGAGCAGTTTTTCTTCTTCAGATTGGCAACAGCACTCTCTTATTGCTTATTTTTTTAAAATAAAAAGTCATGTGCCTGAAGTGAATATAAATTGACAGAAAGTATGTTGAGAAGTTTAAAGTTAACTATTTGCGTAGAAGACTGAGCATGAGTTTTGAACTTTCCTTCGCTTTGCCAATTTAAGGATTTTTTCTCATGTATTTGATATGTTTTATAGGGCTCTACATCAAAATTGATTGGGCCAAACCATTTAAAGTGGAATACTGTAACGAATGGGTTAAACCGACATACAAAATGCTCCTGACAAGACCGTCTGTGAAGCGAGGGCCAGTCCATTTTTGATTCACTGGTCGATTAAACGACGAAAATACTCATTGTATAACTTCTTCAAGGTTATCATTTTGAACGTTGCAAGGTGAACAAGTGTAGGAAGCTCGCATTTGCAGCACAAGACTTGCCGGCAAAAATCTTCAAATATTCAGAATCATAATGAAGGGGGAGAGCTTAGCAGAGAAAGAGAGAGAGAGAGAGAGAGGTAGCAATTCACTCCCACGTCCGATTTTTAGAGGATTCTTTAAAAAAAAAAAAAGGAGAGAGAGAGAGAAGAAGCTAGAATGTGTAGAATCGTTTTATTGTTTTTAAGCGCATATTTCATATAATATTCTATTTGCTTTACAGTGATCCGGGATTTACCATTGGCTGAAGGAGAGTGACCCCACTACAACTTGTCACAATGGGTGGAGGATGTTCAAGATGCTGTGCAAGCTGCGTGATGTGTTGCTATGGTTGCAGACGAACTCGATCATACACACAGAAGATGTCTGCCAAAACGGTAAAAACAATTATTTTATTTTGTATTTACGTTTTCATTGTAAAACAACATATCATAAACAATAACAGCAAAATTTCATATAGTAAACACCTACTTAAAATAAAGCATCCAACAAAAGTGAGTACACCCTTGCCACAAATTTAAACAAAATCCATCAGCTATTACATTATTGTTATGGAAGAGATAATTCCTATCAATAAACCAGCCGTTCTTCTCTATCATAGTTGTAACACATTTATGTAAGAATTTACATTTGAAACTTAACATTTTGTAAAGGGTGTACTCACTTCTGTTGGATACTGTACCTACACAACTGGTGACAAGACGACACATACACAAGACAAACACAATTCTCTCATTAGCAAATTTAATAAATAAATGAATAAATAAATAAAGGCAACCAGAATAAGGAGAAACCATAACAATTTTGTAAGGGATATAAGCATTAATCCAAGTTAAAGGACCACTTCTTAAAATGCAGTGCTAACTTATTATTCTTTTCAGCTATCCTGTACTCTTATTATTGTTTATTTTTCTTCACTTTCATATTATCGTGAGCATCTGACGCAGTTTTCTTGACGGGAGTGTGATTTATAACAATGTTTATGCTCGTTATTGACTTGAATACTTATACTGAGGTTATGCTACCTGGGGTTATGCTGCCTGGTTTGTATTATAAATGAAGGGGTTTATATTTTGAACAATGAAAAGAATGACATGTTTTGCTTTTAACCCATTCGTGACAGAGGTCCACATTTTGTGGTTTGGCCTAATATCTTTTGATCCAAAGCCCTAAAAATCATACCAAATACATGAGCAGAAAGAGCAAAAAATTCTACACAAACTGCCCATTTTGGTTGCATCAATATTTGTTGTTTGATGCTGAAAATTTTTAAAAGAAAAATAAGCATTAAAATCCTTAAATTGGCAATGTGATAGAAAGTTTAAAATCACCGTTTTCCCCTGCAAATTGGCAACTTTTTGACTTCTCATCATAATTTCTGTCAATTTATATTTATTTCAGACACATGGTGTTTTATAAGAAAAATGTAGCAATAAAATAAAAATGTTGGTTTGCCAATTTGAAGAATAAAAGCTGATCAAATTAGGCTTTAAATAATTCCTGTCACGAATGGATTAAGTTGTCTTATGGCGAGTGCAGTGATCATGGTGATGATCTAGTACCTTTACGAGCGAGTATTTTTTCAAATGTGCGCATGTAATCATAGTTTACAAAGATAACTTTCAGAAGTAAGTTTGTAACAAAGCCAAACTGGAACTTGCTGAGCCAAACAAAACATGAACCTTTGAAGGTTTATAGAAATTACGTTTCTATTCTCTGACCTAAATACTTTCTTTGAAATCAGGATTACCTCGGAAATCTGTCTATATTGACAGATCATCCTCTTAGGAGGCTCTTACCTTGCTCATTCGAAAGAAGATTTCTCTCAATTCTGCTTTATCATTTTATCAGGAAGCAGAACATGAAAATGGTTGTTTAGATGAAGGTTTATACCTTGCCTGAAGCCTAATTTATAAGAATATGTCAAAAACATCGGCTTTCGTATACTTCAACCTTTTTCTTTACGTAATCCTCCTACTCACCTATATTTTCTTGGATGTAAAGGCTCTGTTACTTTATGTTAGGGAAAATAATATCTGTTAAGATTATTATTGACTTTATCACATCCCCGTCTGGGCTATAGAGTATTTGAAAAAAATAGGTGACAAACCTCCTTCTCTTCCCAAATAAGAATAACAATAATGATAATAACAATAAGGAGAAGGAGAAGAAGAAGAAGAAGAAGGAGGAGGAGGAGGAGGAGGAGGAGGAGGAGGAGGAGAAGAAGAAGAAGAAGAAGAAGAAGAAGTATGGTAAAACAGATGAAAGGTTTAAATTCCAGAACGGAGAAAGGAGACTGAGTATATAAAGATTGCCTTGGACTCCCTGGAATTGCCCCTGAAAACAGCTAAGCAGTGATTTTACATACTTGCAAACTTTCATCAAATCCGAACTAATACTTAATTATTGTCTGCATTATCATTAACCCATTCCCAGAGGGTCCACATTTTTTGGTTTGGCCCAAGAGCACTAAAAATCATACCAAATTATGAGTAAAAGAATAAAAAAATTTGCACATTACTGTGCCCGATTTGGTTGCGTCACTATTTGTCTTTTGGTGTTCAAGTTTTTTAGCGGGAAATTTTGGCTCTAAAATCCTTAAATTAGCAACATTTCGTTCTTCCATACAAATTGGAAACATTTTATTTTTTCAACGTACTTTTTGCCATGGAGATATATACATAAGTATATCTATGCTTTCTGTCAATTTATATTAATTTCAAATATACATGTACATGATTTTTTATGAGAATGTAGCAATAAAAGAAAACTACGGATGTTGCCGAATTGAAAAAAGAAAAGCTGATAAAATTTGAATAAATCCTGTCATGAATTTGTTGAATTCTCATCATAACTATATATATTGTCTTCTGGTATGACCAACAGGCTGAGCGCGTGTGGTTTTGTGTGATGGCGTTTACTTTCCTCGCAACTCTCTCAGACATGTTCTTATGGGTGTCTTCAGATAATGATGCAGACTCTGTGAACGCGTGAGTATAATACTAATACAAAAAAAGCATAATGAATTAGTGTGAACGTGGATTGTGGAAGGACGTATTTATTTCAAATAAAGTGGCCTTAAGGCGTTCACATTCCTTGCAACTCTCTCAGACATGTTTCAAAGGGTGCTTCAGATATAATTAATGCTGATTGTGTCAACGCATAAGTACAATATTCACTTTTTAAAGCCCCTCGTGATTTACATTGTGTGCGGGCAAGCCTGAATCCGATGACCGGGGGAGCGTTTCATGAACAGTTTTGTCGGTGAAAATCACCGACAAATGTTACAAGCTACTGAAAATCCTTGCATCTGATTGGCTGACAGCAAATTAGTCGGTGAAAATCACCGACAGAACTCTTCATGAAACGCTTCCCGGGGTAATAATATTTATGTAAAGCGCTTAGACGCATCATAGAGATGTATTAGGCGCTATATAAATGCAGATTATTATTATTATTATCATTATCATTATTATTATTATTATTATTATTATTATTATCATTATTATTGTTATTATTATCATTATTATTATTATTATTATTATTATTATTATTATTATCATTATTATTGTTATTATTATCATCATTATTATTATTATTATCATCATAATTATTATTATTATCATTATTATTATTATTATTATTATTATTATTATTATTATCATTATCATTATTATTATTATCATTATTATTATTATTATTATCATCATTATTATTATTATTATTATCATTATTATTATTATTATTATTATTATTATTATCATTATTATTATTATCAGTATTATTATCATTATTATTATTTTATTATTATTATTATTATCATTATTATTATTATTATCATTATCATTATTATTATTATTATCATCATTACTTGATATCCTTCTTGATATAAAACATAAAAAGCATGAAAAGTCACAATACTATCATCATGTCTTCGGCTTCCTCAACACAAGATTCGCTTATCCTTCTCTGTTACATACTTGATATTGCACTTCTGTACATTATCATGATTTTATATAACATTTTATAATGTGATTGTCTCACAGAAAGAAATGAAAATGTGACTTCCAATTCATTGCAAACATTTTCTTTTAAAAAAGGAGATTTCGGGGAAAATTTCGTTGTGAAAAATACTTCAAACATTTTTGGCATCTCGTATCACTTTCGCTTCGTTCAATCATAACTTTGATTACTGTGCTTCTCAGAATAATGGCAAATACTGCGATATTTCATGCTAATATCCGATCTTGTAAAGTATGTCGAGTCATACCCATTTCCCTCCATGTGAACTCTAGTGAATTAATTTCTTTGGGCAGAGGCCAGTTTTACGTTTTTTGAGAGAGTAAAGCTTGCGATTAAACCGAACACGTCTCTATCCTCGGAAGTGAGTAGATTTGACGGATGTCCAAGTAATCGAATAATGACTTTAAAAGAGTTTAAAGGACTGAAATCATAGCAGCTAAATGACGTCAATTTACGCATGATGTAACAGTGCTTGAAGACAAGGCCATGACAGAAATGTGATAGTGTAGGACTGTGTTGAAAATCTCAAAGAATCTATGATGAATATACACATTCTTTGCGTTTGTTGTAAGCATTCAAAGTGCTTCGATAATGATTTTCTTTCACTGTGCAGCTTCTCTTTCCACTTTTGTTCCTTATTGGGTCATATTTTATAAAGTACCCTTTGCATGATATTGTCTCTAGTTTTCTTGCCTCATTTCTCTATATTCTCTCTCTCTCTCTCTCTCTCTGTTTAGTTTTCCTACATAGCAAGGGCGGACGCTTTAAAAGAAATGGGGGGGGGGGGGGGAATCATTTTAGGGAGCCTGGGCATGGACAAAAATCGTACTCAGCTTAAAAGTGAGGGGGTAGGACAAAAAGAATTGCTGACCAAAAAAAAATCATTATTATCATTATTATCATCATTATTTTTATCATCATCATTATTATTATTATTATTATTATTATTATTATTATTATTATTATTATTATTATTATTGAATTGAATTGAATTGAATTGAATTTATTTGTTCCACTTTTTTGTACATCATTCACATTTGACAAAATATAATGCATTTCAAAATCATATGGTAAGAAAGAGATATTTCCGAATGGACTATACAGCACAAAATAGAAAATGTAAGAAAAAAGTGGGGAGCCTAAATAAAAAGCATAGCTTGTATAGATTAGGCTCCCGTAACAGAAAAATAGGTAATTATAAAAATTGTGTGTAATACAATGCGAGACGGAAAATCAAACTAAGGTATGTAGAGTAAACCAAAACTAAGTTTCATACATTCACCTGTACGATCCAGCATTACATGCTAACATAGCAACAATGATTTTAATAACTTGGAGCAAGTGCATCCTTGTACTTCTCAAAGAGGTAACACCTTAGTTTTCGTTTAAAGGAATTAATGGAAGGGCTGTCAACAAGTTCATTATTTAGGCTGTTCCAGAATTTAGGTCCAGTAAAGGTGAAAGTGTTATGAGCAAAAACAGTGCGGATTTGGGGAAGGTGGAAGTGGTTTATCTGTCTGGTTGGATAAGAATGTAAAGCATAGTTGCGTTGAAATAAAGGGGCAAAGGCATCTGGTAAATTTCCTTTCGAGAGTTCGTACATAAATATTCCAAGATTATATAAGTACAAGTCTGATATCTTTAAAATATTACAGTTATAGAAGAGCTCATTTGTATGTGCACGGAAACCCACGTTATTAACTATTCTTATTACCCGTTTTTGCACAACATTTATTTTATCAATTTGGGTTATGGAGCTATTTCCCCAAGCAAGTATACAGTAATTAAGATAAGGCAAGATTAAGGCAGAATAAAGTATGAGCATAACATAAGAAGGTACGAAGGGTTTCAACTTGTTCATTACACCCGAGTTGCGTGACAACAATTTACATAAACAATCAATTTGAACTTTCCAGGTTAGCTTACTATCTATATAGACACCTAAAAATTTGGTAGATTCAACCTGGGAGATGTTTTTATTGTTTATTCGTATAGTACCTGGCAAAGCTGATACAGAATTACTGAATAGCATAAAATTTGTTTTATCTATATTAAGGGATAATTTGTTGGCTTGAATCCAGTCAAAAACACATGCTAGTTCAGTATTCACAATGTTCAGAAGTGTATCTGGGTTATGGTGGGAACAAAAAATACTGGAGTCATCAGCGAAAAGAATAAACGATAATAATGAGGATGAATTTTGTAGATCATTGATGTATAAAATGAAGAGGAGCGGGCCTAAAATAGAGCCTTGAGGGACACCACAATTAATAGGTTGAAGGGTTGATTCAGCGTCATTAAAGCAAACATATTGTTTTCTATCGATAAGGTAACTCCTGAACCACTCCAAGGCCTTCCCCCGAATGCCATAGTGAGACAACTTATACAACAATATATCGTGATTAATGGTGTCGAAGGCCTTGGAGAAGTCCAGGAAAATACCCGCGGTATGAGACCTGCAGTCAATAGCTCTAGCAATTTTGTTAATAAATAGCAGAAGCGCGTGGGTCGTTGAATGCTGTTTACGGAAACCGAACTGAGACTCGGAGAGAACATCATTTTTATTTAAGAAGGTGATGAGCCGAGAATAAACAATTTTTTCTAAAATCTTAGAGAAGCTAGTTAGGAGAGATATAGGGCGATAATTGCCTATGTTTTGTTGGTCACCTTTCTTGAAAATAGGTATGACCTTGGCAATCTTCATTTTGTTCGGGACAGTGCCGGTTGTAAGGGATAAATTGAAGATATGTGTTAAGGGATGAACTATTTCATGAACAATTTTTTTTAATAAAACATTTGTTATACCGTCATATCCACAACTTTTCTTGGGCTTGAGATTACTTACAATGTCAATAACTTCCGTTTCGTGGACAGGTAGAAAAAATAAACAAGATGAAATTCTATCTCGTAAAAAGGAATGGAAATGTGACTTTGATGTTGATATATTTTGGGCAAGATTGGGGCCTATATTTACGAAGAATGAATTAAATGCGTTGGCCACACAAGTTTGGTTTTCAATATGTACACCATCAACATGAATGTTACTAAAGTCAGACTTGTTATTTGTTTTATCTAGAACTTTGTTGATTATTTTCCATGTACTTTTGATGTCAGACTTGAATAAATGGAATTGATTTGAATAGTATTGCTTTTTTGCTACGCGGAGTAAAGAAGTTAAATTATTCCGGTAATGAGTATATCTGTTTTTGTTTCTTTCGTTAGGATTGGCTTTGTACTTATAAAATAGTCTATTTTTTCTGTTTATTGACCTAAGAAGAGCTTTTGAGATCCAGGGGGATCTTGGCACCTTTTTATAGTTTATCCGGGCAGGACGCTGTAAGGGTATGGTGGCGTCAAACAATCCATAGAATATATCAATAAATTTATCAAATGCTAAGTTGGAGTCTCCAATGTTGTATACCGGTTGCCAGTTGATAGATGAAAGCTTTTCTTTGAATCTGTCAAGATTGTTCTCTGATAATACTCGAAATTTGTTCTGTTTCCTATTACTTGTTGGAGACGAATGTTTTATATTCGAAATGAAGGAAAATACTGGAAAATGATCGGATAGGTCAGAGACAATAATTCCAGAGAGGACAGGGAATTGTACATTAGTAAAGATATTATCTATAAGGGTTGACGAGTGATCGGAAATTCGGGTAGGCTTCGTAATGGCAGGGACAAAAGAATAAGAGAGCAGGATATCTAAAAAGTCCCTACAATTTGAATTTTGCTGATAGTGAAATAAATTCAGATTAAAATCTCCCATGATAAAACAAGGCCTGTTGTTTAGAATAGGTGAAGCTAATATTCCCTGAATAATAGCTATAAACTCAGTAAAATCGGCATTTGGAGGTCTATAGACTTCGCCTATAATAATATTTTTGTCATCGTGATTTTTTAATTCTATAAATATACATTCGATATCTTTAGTCATATATGTTAGCTCAGGTCTTGTATTAAAATTCAACTTATCTGATATGTAAAAGGCAACCCCACCTCCTGTTTTGCCTTCCCTATTGTTAGATATCAATTTGAATCCTTCTATTGAAAATAAAGTTGGAGGATAGTCAGTAAACCAAGTTTCACACAGACCAATTACTGACAAATTTACATCTAAATCATTAATAAATAGCTGGAAGTGGTCAAAGTTCTTGTTAAGACTACGTACATTGTGATGGAGTAAGGAGAGTTTGTTTTGACAGCTGGCTGAAACACTTTTGGATAATTGATGTGGTAGAACATAATCAGAAGATATATTATTTACAAGGACGTCATTTGCATCAAAGTCAAGCTGGAGCTCGATCATTTCATTGTTCAGTTGATTTATACTGTGAACTGGACCTTCTCTATCATACAGGGGATAAGAATTTTCAAGATCGTAATTTAGAGAGGAATTTACACCAGACCCATCTTCGTTTGAAGCAGTGGTAGTACGCATAGGAGATTCAGCCATCGAAAACTAAGGGAAAGTCGGGGTTAGAATAAAAGGGTTGTGAATTAATAAGCAGCACAGAAATGGTTGAACTGACTTCACGGCACATATATAGAGGTATGCAAATGTAGATTACAGTAAGAAAGTGACTACGTAATTGACAAGCTGGATCGTACAGGGGGATGCAAGTGGAATGAATAGCATGTAAGAGTAACAATTGACTTAAAGGAATAAAAAAAGTCAGGTCTTCAATAGTGAATGTGTGTAGAGAAGTGAGCATGATGTATAAATACAATACAAAACTAATGCCAAGAAGGCCACCATACACATACATACAGAAAAGGAAGAAGGCGTGTACCTCACAGTCACCACCAGAATGAATAGAAGAAAAAAAAAAAACAGCCTAAGATTCGAGACTGCAATATTGATAAAAACCCCATGAAATTGTATTTTTTTTTCCCTTTTACAATAAACAATCATAGCAAACGTCATGTGGCAACAACACTTCTATACACCTGTAATCAGTTGGTATTCAATACTAAAAATAAATAATCATTATTATTATTATCATCATCATCATCATCATTTTTTTTGGGGGGGGGGGGGAGGAGACATATCCTATTGTGTCCCCTGCCCTCAAAAAAATGGGGGGGGGGGGGGCATGTCCCCTATTCCCCCCCCCCCTCCCCCCGATTGACGCCCATGCTACATAGTCCTGTTTCTCGTTCCGGTTCTTTTCTATCTAGACCACTCGTTCGTCGTCAAACGTTCTGTCTCTAAGTTTTTTTTTTCCTTTGAATATTTCAGAATTAATTTGCCCTAACTCTTGTTGTCAGTGAACTATTCGTTTTACTTGTCTTTCATGAGTAAGGGTGTCGGATAAAAACTTATGCCTTAAAAAGTATCATTCTGTAGGACCTGCAGATCACTTGCCTAATTCTGTTCTCTCTCTATTTCTTAGTATTTTTTCGAATTTTGCCCTTTCTTCTCTATTCACGTGTAATTTCACCGTTATCTTGCAATCAGAGTCGCAAGGGAGTGACCGTAAATACTGAATATTATATCTATATTCTAGAAAAGGAGTCATTTGGCCTGAACCGAGCCTTGTCTCAGTTTAACCCCATGTGAATTGACATGATTAATATCAGGATGTGTCCTGAAATAATCACGTGAATAATACATCATAATTTAATTCCATGCTGTAATTTCCTAAAAATGTAATTTATTCACTTTTTACAAAGCATTATGAGGAATAAGTGCAGTGGCGAATCGAGGCTGGGCGCAAGGGGCCCGCGCCGCTCTATTTTTTAGAATCACACATTCAACATACATGTTGATATAGATATCTAAGAAAATTGTCGTCTGCGCCCCCTCTATTTTCACATTTTCCGTTAGCACCCCCTCTTATTTTCAAATCCTGGATCCGCAGCTGTAAGTGGGTCATGAAGTCAAATATTTAACTTCAGAGAGAGGGAGAGGGGGGAGGGAGAGAGAAATTTTGAGGTGGGGGGTGACACAACAAAGAAGGGGAAAACACGAGGAAAATATCATACTTTGAATACCTTTTATTTTTTCTTTTAGGTTCTTCTGGAAGTCAACAGGAGTATGGTTTCCATTTTATTTCACATTTCAGATCATCTCTTATGTAACATTTGGTTACCTAATGCTTCTAATGGTAGGTAAAATTCTATATTTCAAAAAGTAATGATATGAGGATTTAGTTATTATCTTATAAATGATGATCTGGGTGCCGTTGCATAAAAACTTGCTATTATAGTAACTTTGCCGTCAATGGTAACTACCATGGTAGCGTTGCTCAACAGCCAATCAAAATCCAGTATTCCATGAAAGTTACCATTGATGGCAAAGTTACTATAATAGCAAGTTTTATGTAACGGCACCCTGAAATATTAGTAGAATGTCCTGTTCGCCATCTATTTACTACATTAAAATAAGTGGTTCAGTTCTGTTGTAAGCATATAGCTTGCGTACTTTAGGTGAAACTGCACCCCCCCCCCCCCGAAGGCATAGACTGCATCCCGTCCCCATTCTCGTAAAGCTCCCCCTTATAACTGTTGTCTGTATAGAATAATATCATAATTAAGCCTCGATGCCATTACTGACATGCCATTACTGACAATAGCTGATAACAGTTTGATTAATGATAAATCTAGTCTTTGTGAAAGATCGCCCCCTATTGACCATCTGTTGGATAAACTCTTCGGTCTATCGTTCACATTAGTTAGTGGGGAAGACTGGCAAAAGTAGGAATATTTAAATTCGGATTTTAGTGCGGCTAGTCAAGAGAGATTTAGGAAAACGAAATTAATGGATAATAAACAGACGTGGCCGTTTTCTTTCTTTCTCTTTAAGTACTGAGTTCAAAATCCTTACATAACAAATTACTCAAATGAGTCATTTTACTGCACTACTGTTGATATTATTATATGCAATCAATTTCAGATATTTTATACACACTGCATTTTCTTGTTCCTTTGTGAAAACCAAATAACTGTATAATTATGAGAAATATTAGAAATGTACATTTCTATTTATGTTTTCTTCATTGTAGATTTTCGGATTTCTACACATGGCGCTAAGAGAAAGACTTCAATTACACATGGTGCATAAGGTAGGTTTGGACATGATTTTTCATATTCATATTTTATCATCATTATTATCAACATCACTGAAATCACTATAATCATCGTCGTGAACCTTCCCTCATTCATTTCTAATTCTGTTACAGTTCATTTTCTTTATGGGATAAGACTCGATAATACTGCTGCCCTTTTATTGAAACTAATAGTAAAGAAAGTAATAGTTAAGAAACTACTTGCTACATTTCACTTTTTAACATTTCTCATTATTATTGATCATGATCGTTTTTTTAAATTTTTATTATGATTCTAGTCATGCAGACTTGAATCCTGATTTTCGTACTTCTATGGTTGTTAGATCTCTGTTGTTTTTTATCTTCTGTACTTTCCAGATGTATTCAGACAGATTCACAGACCCTATTTTTCATAATATCATTTATGTATTCATAATTCAAATATAAAATAACAAAGGAAAAGAAAGAAAAAATGGAAGTGATTTAAGATAGAAACCGATATGCAGAAAATAATTCCAAGATAAAGAGCTGAATAGTAATTATCCACGAATGAAAATGAAAATGAATACAGAGATTAGCAAGAGAAGCAGAGATTGTGATACCACTGGTTTCTGGTTAACCCATTCGTGACAGAGGGTCCACATTATGTGATTTGGTCTAATAACTTTTGATGCAGAGCCCTAAATATTATACCAAATACATGAGCAGAAAGAGCAAAAAAATCTACACATATTGTGACATTTTCGTTGCATCAATATTTGTTGTTTGATGCTGAAATTTTTAAAAAGGAAAATAAGCATTAAAATCCTTAATTGGCAACGATGAAAATGTTAAAATTACTGTTTTTCCCTGCAAACTGGCAACTTTATGACTTCTCATCATACATTCTGTCAATTTATATTCATTTCAGATACATAATGTTTTATAAGAAAAATGTAGCAATACAAAAAAAAAAAGTTGGTGTTGCCAATTTGAAGAATAAAAGCTGATCAAATTAGGCTTTAAATAATTCCTGTCATGAATGGGTTAAAATACATATCTTGCAGAGGACTACATAAAACTAGGCAGAAATGCATTTATCATTAAGCAAAGATGACAAAATACAAATACAATTAAAAAGAAAAGAAAATAGATAAGCATGTCTCTGATGAGGTACTTCTAAACTTTTTTGGAAGTAAATAAAAAAGTATTTTTTGTTAGTGCAGTACGGGTACTTGGTAAGTGACATACTATATTATTATGCTCTATATGAAATCAACATTATCATTATTATTATCGTTATTATCATTATTATTCTATGACCATAGATTGGCGTTGTGATGTCGCTGGTGATGACGATAACCCTCCTCGTCTTCGTCAGCGTAAGATTACGTCATCTTTGGCATTTTGTACCCGAACTCCTACAGGTATGGATCAAAGGCGTGTCTACAGGTTCAGTGCCACGGGCACATGTCCAAAAATCTCCCTCTAACCACCCCCAAACAAAAATCAACAAAAACAAAAAAGCAAAGGAGCTTGAACAAAAAATATTCATCCTCACACTGTTATCGAGCCTTGTATACCTCTCTCTAAAAAAAACAACAACAAACAAACCTGACCCAGCAAGCAATCGACACAAAAGTTGTCCAACTTGCTTAAAGGAGCGTTAGGTGAATCGGTATGCGGGGAGGGGGTGGGGTGGGTTGGTTCAGCCCCTGCAAATACAGTTCTTTCTTACATTTTCTATCTTTTTTGTGTGTGAAATTCAGTCGAATAGTTGCTACAGTGACACTTGCCCTTAATCTTGAATTTGCCAAACGAGTAGTGAAATATAAATCAGATCCCTGGTTGTTAGTTACATAATATTTCCTTTTCCTCTATACTGCAGTATTTTACAACTTATGCCATATCAAGTAGCTGATAGTCAGCTGATAAACATTGTCACTATTCTTTTTTATGTACTGCACTTACAAAATTAGATTAATGATGCTTTCATTATTCTAATGGCAATGATCTGAGTTTCCTTGAACAACTTTCACACTTTATGGACATCTCGTTACATCATATTATATTATGTCATATTATTTCATCATATTGTATTATTTTACATTATTTTGTATTATATCATGATATTATATATATCATCATATGAATAAAACAATGAAATGTAATCAACATACAGCAGAACAGAATTAAATCCGAAAATAGGCAGACATTATTTTGTAAGACCACAAGTACTCATTTTCCCCTAAATTTCAGTCTTCATGTCTTTCAAATCATATTCCAGTATATCGGCCCGTTTCTTCAGCTAGCTGCCGTGGCATTGATGACGATGATCAGTTGGTTTGTCGCCGGAAGTCTGAGCACTCTACAGAGGAGAGGTTCGTACCTAAGGATGCTTGTATGCCTTTATGATAGCTCATGGGATGCTTAGCTAGAATCATCAATATGAACAATTTTGCCACGCCGTTTTACGGTACCCCTGCTGTTTACAGCTCCTTTTCTCCACGTGAAACCGCGTTTTAAAGTTAGCATCTTTTGTGAGTTTTGTAATTGTGTTTTAATACCGTATTTCGGCAAAAACATACAAGCGCAGCTGAAGCGCTTTGAACTAAACGCGTTTCAAAACTCTTGATTCCGACCTGAATATGAAGCTATAAACGCACCTTAATCTTGTGCTTTTGTGGACAACGGAACCCTGAAGGAACATATAAGGTATATCACGGTATAAAACAATGAAGAAATATACTGCATATTGGCTAATGAGAATTCTTGTGAAGGCTAAATGAAAATGCCCACAAGCGTTATATTTACATTGACTTTCATTTGTTTTGTAACATGCTAAAAGGGATACATTCCATTTTTGGACAGCTGTTCTGGTATGTGATATTTTTTTTGTCAATTTCATAAACTGATTTCTTAAAAAGACCAATTTCATTAATCAAATGCGTGAAAGGAATGATTTTTTTTTCTCTTGTAAAATGCTTTAAAAAGTACTTCGCCCATGCAACTGATTCATTAATTGAAAAAGCAGAGTCGAATGAAAAGGTTGTGAATATGTTCAGTATATATTTATCAAAAGTCCATTGACCTTTCACCTTCCTTCGCTAGGTATCCCGATTCGAGACGCATCGTTCTGGTATTTCTTGGTCCTTATCGTTCTCTACGTCACACCAATTTTTATCCAATCACCTTGCATCATGACACAGCACCACGAGGACAACCCGCCTAAGCCCCTCCTCTTTGCTCACAGAGGAGCGGAAGAGGCATGTATCATATTTTTAATGTGAACCAAATATTGTTAGTCTTCGGACTTTTCATTTGGTATGCTTTTTAATAAACCGCAATTGAATTGAATTTGAATTTGAATTGAATTGAATTGAATTGAATAATTGTATCATTGAATCCATGATTATAGTAAAGTCCATGGTGGGTCTTACTGCTTGATCGTCATCAGTTTCCAACCAAATTGAAGGGTTTGCGTTATGAATTTTATTCGTTTATCTATTCATTTTCCACTCATGAGGTGGAAAACCCTACAACAGAGCTGGTTTGCACAGGGGCCCAGATTAAAAACATTTACAAATTACATTTGAAATACGAGTGTCATAAACATAAAAATAATGATAATCAAGAAATATCGGACACATAAAGGATACAATATAAATTGCATCAAAGTAGAAATAAAACAATACTTAATATCAACAAACAGAAATGAAATTCACTTTAATGCAGCATCAGGAAATTTCTGACGGTATTAACCCATTCGTGACAGGAATTATTTAAAGCCTAATTTGATCAGCTTTTATTCTTCAAATTGGCAACACCAACATTTATCTTTTATTGCTACATTTTTCTTATAAAACATCATGTATCTGAAATAAATATAAATTGACAGAATGTATGATGAGAAGTCATAAAGTTGCCAATTTGCAGGGGAAAACAGTGATTCTAAACTTTCTATCACATTGCCAATTTAAGGATTTTAATGCTTATTTTCCTTTAAAAAAATTTCAGCATCAAACAACGAATATTAACGCAACCAAAATGGGCACAGTTTGTGTAGAATTTTTTGCTCTTTCTGCTCATGTATTTGGTATGATTTTTAGGGCTTTGCATCAAAAGTTATTAGGTCAAACCACAAAATGTGGACCCTCTGTCACAAATGGGTGCAGACAATGTAGCATGAGGAAATTTCTGACGGTATTAATACTGAAGTACTCTCGAATGTGATATCAAGCACAAAAGTCTGTACTCTTTTTTTTACTCGATATAGTACGAGAAAATAAATGCTGAATATATAACATGAATGACCTCATATCTTGCCATGCGTACTGGAAACAACTTTTAAGAATACTTGTATGATGGATCAGATTAAAATCTGATTCATACTAATATTACAAGGAAATTTGTTTGCAATGATGGTAAGATTTGAGAAATAAGAGAAACCTTTATGGTTATAGGACTAGACGGAACAATCAGACATCAAGTAGTCAGCACCATCAAAAGTAGTGCTTATTTCCAAATTGTGGATTCATCCCATTTTTTTTTCCAACCTAGATTGCTCCAGAAAACACGAATATATCCTTCCTGATCGCTCTGGACGACTATGAAGCCCATGGAATTGAATCAGATGTCAGAATTAGGTAACTACAAGAATTTTCTGATTGATCAAGAGCAAACGATGTTTCAACAAACGCTGAGATGCTTTAAAGTTCTTTATGTTGCTTCTGTTGGATTCATCTATGATTGTGCAACATGCTGGTATTGGTTTGATATGAATTAATGTGCTGAAATTGTGGAGGTGTTGGGGCAAAGTTGGTAAGAGTGGGCGCGCTCTTAATCAAAGGGTCGTGCGTTCAAGTCACACTGATGCCCGGCTTCTCCTGCAGCAAGACATTTTAATCCACCTTGGCTGCGCTCTACCCAGGTGTGTAAATGCACTGTTAGAACAGTTGTTTAAAACTCATTGGATTGTTTCAAATATAAACTTACCAACAGTTGTTTAAAAAAAAATCCCCATTATGTTTTACATACAATTTTTTTAAACAACACTTGGTAGGTTCATGGTTTTAAACAACCCAATGATTCTCAAACAACTGTTCTAACAGTGTGGGTACCTGGCGCTTCTGGGGTAATAATAATGCTTTGTAAGAGCCTTGAGCATTCTTTTGGGTGGATATGTTGCGCAGTGTAAATATCTTCATTACTATTATGAGTTCTAGATTGGAGAATGGACAGTCACTGTACTCCGAGGAGATCATTTCAGCTACAGAGCATTGACATACTACGTGTAAAAAAAAAATGTGTCCCCGTTCTACGGATAACCATTTCATACACCTGGATGAAGAGAGCCAATGTAGATGAAATGTATATGAGGCACTTCACATTTTCCGACTATTTGCCATGATTAGTACCCTCTCAACATAATAGTGTGGAAATCCACTCTTTTAAGGAGTAATGTAGAAATCACTTTATTATGGAATGAAAATCATTGCTCAAAGTAGAGAAATCACTTCCGAAGAGTGGGTTCAGTCGATTTCCGACTGTAGATTCTACAATTCAGGGCTGATGATTAGCTGACTGCCTTTCATTTCCGGAGTGGTTCTTAATTGCTGTGCGAAGGTATAGCAAATATGTCTCAGTAGGCATGATTGCCGTTCATTGTCTGAGACAGCCCTTCTTCTCATTAAGCAGATGGGTCCCAGGTATAGGAGACACGTGAAAGCTTGTCACATTGCCTTTTAACCCATTCGTGACAGAGGTCCACATTTTGTGGTTTGGCCTAATATCTTTTAATGCAAAGCCCTAAAAATCATACCAAATACATGAGCAGAAAGAGCAAAAAAGTCTACACAAACTGTGCTCATTTTGGTTGCGTCAATATTCGTTGTTTGATGCTGAAATTTTTTTAAAGGAAAATAAGCATTAAAATCCTTAAATTGGCAGTGCGATGAAAATGTTAAAATTACTGTTTTCCCCTGCAAATTGGCAACTTTATGACTTCTCATCATACATTCTGTCAATTTATATTTATTTCAGATACATGATGTTTTATAAGAAAAATGTAGCAATAAAAGATAAATGTTGGTGTTGCCAATTTGAAGAATAAAAGCTGATCAAATTAGGCTTTAAATAATTCCTGTCACGAATGGGTTAATTTCTATCCGTCTTGTAAGAGGACTTTTGGCTCTTTTTTGATACTTCCATGTTTCCTCGATTTAATGTGATTGGTATAAGAATCACTGTACAACTCGAAAGCATTGCTGTAATAGAAACAAAGGAAAGAAAAGTGGAAATAGAGCTTAGTCCATGATCATTCTGTGCGGAGGGAGCATAATCGCATTTTCAAAGAATCCAATCAAACATTTAAAGAATGTGAAAGACTCCAAACTGATGAATGATGATATTACTAGAGTGTAAAATTTTTGTTGGAAAATACCATTAACGTCTTCTCCGATATTTCTTGTTTATTTAGGTTTATTCTCTATTCATCCATTTTTGCACTCATAATCTGGGTTCATTAGCGTAGACAGGTCCTCATACCGGGGGAGGGGGGGGGGGGGGATGAGGGATGATTCCCCCATTGATACATATTCATATACACACGTATATACATCCACATCAAAAAGGGGTGACGCATCCCCATTCCCCTCCCCCCCCCCCGCTATCTACGCCCCTGTCTTGGTTGGTGTACCATATTCTTTTTCCATACTGAGATACCAAACAGAACCTTCCCTGAAAAAAAATGTTCATTTGTTTATATATTTATCCTTGATTTTTGATACGTGTATTATGCTTACATGTTTCTCAGTTTACTTAGCTATCACTTTCGACGGCATATCTATATTTAATTATGAGAATCCAACTCGGACCATAAGTGTCATGGACGTTTTTCCTGACTACTATTTGTTATTGTTCATTTGTCATTTACTTATTTGTTTGTTTACTTGTTTATTTGTTTACCTCTCAGTTATGATGGCATACCTTACGTGTTCCATGATGAAATACTGACTAGGACTACCAATGTCAGGGATGTTTTTCCTGAAAAATCTCGAGAGCCAGCTGATATGTTCACCATGGATGAACTACGAGAACTCGACGCAGGATCATGGTTTGCCAGGGTAGGCATTATTTTATACTCTGAAGTGAAAAGATGCAAAGTGTCTTGGTACTGTCAAATGTGTACTTTCAAGTTTTCACTCCAGGCCCCTCCTAAACTCAGCTAAATTACGTTCAAAGTACAGTGCCTATATTTATTGGCGTAGCCACACACCACGTAACCACCCCAAGCCCTCGCTGGTGAAATTCAGGGATCCTTCTTTGCGAACTTGTTAAGGGGTAGGGGGGAGAAGCGGCCTTTAAGAAATTGAAAATGCAGTAGTAATAGTATTTTCAAAAGAGGTATCATCGTGCAAACGTAAGCGTTTGGGGAAATAAGTGTTAACGAGTTTTATTAGGTTGCATGACAAGAATTTGGTCTGATACAATGTCATGTACCAAGTTCAACTTACTGCTAACCCTGGACCTCCAGGAAGAACAGAACCATTTGAATAATGGCTCTGAATAGAGCTTCCAGCCATTATGTAATACATGTTCATTTTTCATTTGATTATTCACTTGTATGATATATTGATTTGCATGTACTTATGTTTGTATTGCTTTTTATATGGAAAATAAAACCAACCAACCAACCCAACCATGTAGTATAATTTACTCCGCAATTTGATTAAGTACAGTTATTATGCCATTTCCTCTCCGAATAGTATTGAATACATCTAGACGAACAAAATGTATATGAGCATTTTCAAAATTCAAATTCAAATTCATATACAAATTTAAATTCATTTTTCACATTTCCATAAAATACAACAAAATATAACATATTAACAAATAGAGACAACGGATCATAGAAATTTTTACAGTAAAGTAAACAATAACGTAAAAAAAAGAGAAGAAAAAGAAACAATCGAAGACAGTGATGTGAAAATGAAACAACAATACATGTATAAAAATGTGGTGGGATCAAAGGAAGTTAATAAAAAAAAACTAATAGATTGACCCAATATCTCTCTTGTTTTGATAGAAAAAGCCTTTCCTGACGGCTTGGTTTGTCAGCGAAGAGGAAAAAGAAGAATTTAGTCAACAAGGTATCCCCACAATGGTGGAGATGTTCAACATCGTGCTTGCTCGTAAGAAATCTCTGCTCTTTGATGTTAGACCGCCCCCTAGTGAGCATCCGTACGCAACCTCGTGGCTCAATACAACCATCGATGTTATCACCAAGGAGATTGGGCTCGATCCGAGTGAATTCGTGAGAATATTTCCTTTCATTTTAAAATAAGTTTTTTTATGAATTCGAATTTCATGTTTTGCTATTGTTATGTAGAGGAGTTATTATCTTAATTCATACATTTAAACCAAAAATAAGCTTATTGAAGGTAGAGTCATCTCTTTTTGCCTCTTGCATGAAATGTTTGGAATAAAGTCATTCAGAATATCAGTCCTTGTAAATAACCATGGCATTCTAATTGGTTAAAAGTCAAGGTACATTAGGTATATGCGTTACGTCACCCTTTCTGTTTTAATTTTCTGTGCGAGAGGACGTAATGGGATTATAATTTCGTCGGCACTCCGGTCAATTCTCGTACAAAATCGCAAAAGCTTGATTAACTCATCAATAGCTTTTGTCGACTAATATCATAAAGCGCCTGGGCTGCCATTGTCGACACTTGACACATGCACAGTGTATATGTATCATACAAACCAAACTTTGTGGCAGTCCTGGATCTTGATCCAAAGCTTATATAAATGTAATGATAATTATTCTCTATAGTGAATGTAGGCGAGATCTAGAGGAAGAGAGTAAGAGTGAGAGACACAGAGAGAGACAGAGAGAGAGAGGGAGAGAGAGCGAGAGAGAGGGAGAGAGGGGGAGGGGAGGGAGTTAGGGAGTGACACACGTACACTTTAAAATAGTGATAGCAAAATATAATCACGATAATTAAAATTCTAATAATAATTATCATTACAGGGAAA
>CM057169.1:3293084-3325654 GCA_029962745.1 Echinometra lucunter | reverse complement strand
TTCCAGACGGAGAAAGGAGACGGAGTATATAAAGATTGCCTTGGACTCCCTGGAATTGCCCCTGAAAACAGCTAAGCAGTGATTTTACATACTTGCAAACTTTCATCAAATCTGAACTAATACTTAATAATTGTCTGCATTATCATTAACATATTCCCAGAGGGTCCACATTTTTTGGTTTGGCCCAAGAGCACTAAAAATCATACAACATTATGAGTAAAAGAATAAAAAATTCTGTACATTGCTGTGCCCAATTTGGTTGTGTCACTTGTCTTTTGGTGTTAAAGTTTTTTTAGCGGGAAATTTGGCTCTAAAATCCTTAAATTAGCAACATTTCATTCTTCCGTACAAATTGGCAACGTTATTATCTTTCCAACGTACATTTTGTCATGGAGATATATACATAAGTGTATCTATGCTTTCTGTCAATTTATATTAATTTCAAATATACATTACATGATTTTTTATGAGAATGTAGCAATAAAAGAAAACTACGGATGTTGCCGAATTAAAAAAAAGAAAAAGAAAAGCTGATAAAATTTGAATGAATCCTGTCATGAATTTAATTTAGATTCTCATCATAAATATATGTATTGTCTTCTGGTATGACCAACAGGCTGAGCGTGTGTGGTTTTGTGTGATGGCGTTTACTTTCCTCGCAACCCTCTCAGACATGTTCTTATGGGTGTCTTCAGATAATGATGCAGACTCTGTGAACGCGTGAGTATAATACTAATACAAAAAAGCATAATGAATTAGTGTGAGCGTGGATTTTGGAAGGATGTATTCATTTCAAATAAAGTGGCCTTAAGGCGTGCACATTCCTCGCAACTCTCTCAGACATGTTTCAAAGGGTGCTTCAGATATAATTAATGCAGATTGTGTCAACGCATAAGTACAATATTCACTTTTTAAAGCCCCTCGTGATTTACACTGTGTGCGGGCAAGCCTGAATCCGATGACCGGGGTAATAATATTTATGTAAAGCGCTTAGACGCATCATAGAAATGTATTAGGCGCTATATAAATGCAGATTATTATTATTATTATTATTATTATTATTATTATTATTATTATTATTATTATTATTATTATTATTATTATTATCATCATCCTTCTTATTATCATTATTATCATTTTTATTATTATTATTATCATTATCATCATTCTTATTATTATTATTATTATTATTATTATTATTATTATTATTATTATTATTATTATTATTATTATTATTATTATTATTATTATTAATAATAATAATTATTATTATTATTATTATTATTATTATTATTGTTATTATTATTATTATTATTATTATTATTATTATCATTATTACTATTATTACTTGATATCCTTCTTGATATAAAACATAAAAAGCATGAAAAGTCACAATACTATATCATCATGACTTCGGCTTCCTCAACACAAGATCCGCTTATCCTTCTCTGTTACATACTTGATATTGCATTTCTATACATTATCATGATTTTATATATAACATTTTATAATGTTATTGTCTCACAGAAAGAAATGAAAATGTGACTTCCAATTCACTGCAAACATTTTCTTTTAAAAAAGGAGATTTCGGGGAAAATTTCGTTGTGAAAAATACCTCAATCATTTTTGGCATATCGTATCACTTTCGCTTCGTTCAATCATAACTTTGATTACTGTGCTTCTCAGAATAATGGGCAATACTGCGATATTTCATGCTAATATCCGATCTTGTAAAGTATGTCGAGTCATACCCATTTCCCTCCATGTGAACTCTAGTGAATTAATTTCTTTGGGCAGAGGCCAGTTTTACGTTTTTTTGAGAGAGTAAAGCTTGCGATTAAACCGAACACGTCTCTATCCTCGGAAGTGAGTAGATTTGACGGATGTCCAAGTAATCGAATAATGACTTTAAAAGAGTTTAAAGGACTGAAATCATAGCAGCTAAATGACGTCAATTTACGCATGATGTAACAGTGCTTGAAGACAAGGCCATGACAGAAATGTGATAGTGTGGGACTGTGTAGAAAATCTCAAAGAATCTATGATGAATATCCACATTCTTTGCGTTTGTTGTAAGCATTCAAAGTGCTTCGATAATGATTTTCTTTCACTGTGCAGCTTCTCTTTCCACTTTTGTTCCTTATTGGCTCATATTTTACCCGGGATATTTTATCATTTTTGCATGATATTGTCTCCAGTTTTCTTGCCTCATTTCTCTATATTTTCTCTCTCTCTGTTTAGTTTTCCTACATAGCAAGGGCGGACGCTTTAAAAGAAATGGGGGGGGGGGGGGAATCATTTTAGGGGCGGGGGCATGGACAAAAATCGTACTCAGCTTAAAAGTGAGGGGGTAAGACAAAAAGAAGACAAAAAGAAAAAAGAAAAGAAAGGTCCTAAGCTTAGATTATTATTATTATTATTATTATTAATTATTATCATTATCATTATTATCATTATTATCATCATCATCATTATTATTATTATTATTATTATTATTATTATTATTATTATTATCATCATCATCATCATCATCATCATCATCATTTTTTGGGGGGGGAGGAGACATATCCTATTGTGTCCCCTGCCCTAAAAAAAATGGGGGGCATGTCCCCTATTCCCCCCCCCCCCCCCTCCCCCCGATTGACGCCCATGCTACATAGTCCTGTTTCTCGTTCCGGTTCTTTTCTATCTAGACCACTCGTTCGTCGTCAAACGTTCTGTCTCTAAGTTTTTTTTTCCTTTGAATATTTCAGAATTAATTTGCCCTAACTCTTGTTGTCAGTGAACTATTCGTTTTACTTGTCTTTCATGAGTGAGGGTGTCGGATGAAAACTTATGCCTTAAAAAGTATCATTCTGTAGGACCTGTAGATCACTTGCCTAATTCTGTTCTCTATTTCTTAGCATTTCCTCGAATATTCTGCCCTTTCTTCTCGATTCATGTGTAATTTCACCGTTATCTTGCAATCAGAGTCGCAAGGGAGTGACCGTAAATACTGAATATTATATCTATATTCTAGAAAAGGAGTCATTTGGCCTGAACCGAGCCTTGTCTCAGTTTAACCCCATGTGAATTGACATGATTAATATCAGGATGTGTCCTGAAATAATCACGTGAATAATACATCATAATTTAATTCCATGCTGTAATTTCCTAAAAATGTAATTTATTCACTTTTTACAAAGCATTATGAGGAATAAGTGCAGTGGCGAATCGAGGCTGGGCGCAAGGGGCCCGCGCCGCTCTATTTTTTAGAATCACACATTCAACATACATGTTGATATAGATATCTAAGAAAATTGTCGTCTGCGCCCCCTCTATTTTCACATTTTCCGTTAGCACCCCCTCTTATTTTCAAATCCTGGATCCGCGGCTGTAAGTGGGTCATGAAGTCAAATATTTAACTTCAGAGAGAGGGAGAGGGGGGAGGGAGAGAGAAATTTTGAGGTGGGGGTGACACAACAAAGAAGGGGAAAACACGAGGAAAATATCATACTTTGAATACCTTTTATTTTTTCTTTTAGGTTCTTCTGGAAGTCAACAGGAGTATGGTTTCCATTTTATTTCACATTTCAGATCATCTCTTATGTAACATTTGGTTACCTAATGCTTCTAATGGTAGGTAAAATTCTATTTTTCAAAAAGTAATGATATGAGGATTTAGTTATTATCTTATAAATGGTGATCTGGGTGCCGTTGCATAAAAACTTGCTATTATAGTAACTTTGCCGTCAATGGTAACTACCATGGTAACGTTGCTCAACAGCCAATCAAAATCCAGTATTCCATAAAAGTTACCATTGATGGCAAAGTTACTATAATAGCAAGTTTTATGCAACGGCACCCTGAAATATTAGCAGAATGTCCTGTTCGCCAAGTTACATATATTTACTACATTAAAATAAGTGGTTCAGTTCTGTAGTAAGCATATAGCTTGCGTACTTTAGGTGAAACTGCGCCCCTCCCCCCCCCCCCCCCCCCGAAGGCATAGACTGCATCCTGTCCCCATTCTCGTAAAGCCCCCCCCCCCCCCTTATAACTGTTGTCTGTATAGAATAATATCATAATTAAGCCTCGATGCCATTATTGACATGCCATTACTGACAATAGCTGATAACAGTTTGATTAATGATAAATCTAGTCTTTGTGAAAGATCGCCCCCTATTGACCATCTGTTGGATAAACTCTTCAGTCTATCGTCCACATTAGTTAGTGGGGAAGACTGGCAAAAGTAGGAATATTTAAATTCGGATTTTAGTGCGGCTAGTCAAGAGAGACTTAGGAAAACGAAATTAATGGATAATAAACAGACGTGGCCGTTTTCTTTCTTTCTCTTTATGTACTGAGTTCAAAATCCTTACATAACAAATTACTCAAATGAGTCCATTTACTGTACTACTGTTGGTTTAAATTAATGCAATCAATTTCAGATATTTTTTTATATACACTGCATTTTCTTGTTCCTTTGTGAAAAACAAATAACTGTATAATCATGAGAAGTATTATAAATGTACATTTATTTATGTTTTCTTCATTGTAGATTTTCGGATTTCTACACATGGCGCTAAGAGAAAGACTTCAATTACACATGGTGCATAAGGTACGTTTGGACATGATCTTTCACATTCATATTTTATCATCATTATTATCACCATCACGAAATCACTATAATCATCGTCGTGAACCTTCCCTCATTCATTTCTAATTTTGTTACAGTTCATTTTCATTATGGGATAAGACTGGATAATACTGCTGCCCTTTTATTGAAACTAATAGTAAAGAAACTAATAGTTAAGAAACTACTTGCTACATTTCACTTTTTAGCATTTCTCATTATTATTGATCATCATCATTTTTTTTCCATTATTATGATTGTAATCATGCAGACTTGAATCCTGATTTTCGTACTTGCAGTGGTTGTTTGATCTCTGTTGTTGTTTTTTTTTATCTTCTGTACCTTTCAGATGTATTTTCAGACGGATTCGCATATCCTGTTACATTTTCATTTTTCGTAATATCATTTATATATCTATAATTCAGATATGAAATAACAAAGGAAAAGAAAGAAAAAATGGAAGTGATTTAACCGATATGCAGAAAATGATTCCAAGAAAAGAGCTGAATAGTAATTATCCGCGAATGAAAATGAAAATGAATACAGAGACTAACAAGAGAAGCAGAGATTGTGATACCACTGGTCTCTGGTTAACCCATAGCAGTACAGAGCTTTCTTGAGGTCTAAATTAATAATCTTCAATCCTCAAATTGGCAATAAAGAATATATTTTTCCACGCTTACATAGCTTGAAAAAAATAAATATGGATATAACATAAACCCAAATGAAATATAATTGTAAAATTTAATCAGAAATTGCCAATTTGAAAATGGAAATAGTGATTATGTATTATTCACTGCATTGCCAATTTAAAGAGTTTAATGATTAGTAACAGTTAAACTGCTCTAATTCGAGAACGCCACACCATACGGCAGTGGGAATGGGCTCAAATTTGTCAGTGCATTTTTCTCTTTCTGCTCATGTATAATATGCACTGCCCAGCATTCTGGACCAACAGATACTGCAAAAGCGTCTCCTAAAGGTGACACTGTACCTCTAGGGGTTAAAATACATATCTTGCAGAGGACTACATAAATCTAGGCAGAAATGCAATTTGTCATTAAGCAAAGATGACAAAATACAAATACAATTTTAAAAAAAAGAAAATAGATAAGCATGTCTCTGATGAGGTACTTCTAAACTTTTTTGGAAGTAAATAAAAAAGTATTTTTTATTAGTGCAGTACGGGTACTTGGTAAGTGATATACTATAGATTATGCTCTATATGAAATCAACATTATCATTATTATTATCATCATCATTATTATTATTATTATTATTATTATCATTATTATCATTATTATCATTATTATTATCATTATTATTATTATCATTATTATTATCATTATTATCATTATTATTATTATTATCATTATTATTATCATTATCATTATTATTATTATTATTATTATTATTATTATCATTATTATCATTATTATTATCATTATCATTATTATTATTATTATTATTATTATTATTATTATTATTATTATTATTATCATTATTATTATTATTATTATTATTATTATTATTATTATTCTATGACCATAGATTGGCGTTGTGATGTCGCTGGTGATGACGATAACCCTCCTTGTCTTCGTCAGCGTAAGACTACGTCATCTTTGGCATTTTGTACCCGAACTCCTACAGGTATGGATCAAAGGCGGGTCTACATGTTCAGTGCCACGGGCACATGTCCAAAAATCTCCCTCTAACCACCCCCAAACAAAAATCAACAAAAACAAAAAAGCATAGGAGCTTGAACAAAAAATATTCATCCTCACACTGTTATCGAGCCTTGTATACCTCTCTCTAAAAAACAACAAACAAACCTGACCCAGCAAGCAATCGACACAAAAAGTTGTCCAACTTGCTTGAAGGAGCGTTAGGCGAATCGGTATGCGGGGAGGGGTGGGGTGTGTTGGTTCAGCTCCTGCAAATACAGTTCTTTCTTACATTTTCTATCTTTTTTGTGTGTGAAATTCAGTCGACTAGTTGCTGCAGTGACATTTGCCATTAATCTTGAATTTGCCAACGAGTACTGAAATATAAATCAGATCTCTGGTTGTTAGTTACATAATATTTCCTTTTCCTCTATACTGCAGTATTTTACAACTTATGCCATATCAAGTAGCTGATAGTCAGCTGATAAACATTGTCACTATTCTTTTTTATTTATTGCACTTACAAAATTAGATTAATAATGCTTTCATTATTCTAATGGCAATGATCTAGTTTCCTTGAACAACTTTCACACTTTATAGACATCTCGTTACATCATATTTTATTATGTCATATTATTTCATCATATTGTATTATTTTACATTATTTTGTATTATATCATGATATTATATATATCATCATATGAATAAAACAATGAAATGTAATCAACATACAGCAGAACAGAATTAAATCAGAAAATAGGCAGACATTATTTTGTAAGACCACAAGTACTCATTTTCCCCTAAATTTCAGTCTTCATGTCTTTCAAATCATATTCCAGTATATCGGCCCGTTTCTTCAGCTAGCTGCCGTGGCATTGATGACGATGATCAGTTGGTTTGTCGCCGGAAGTCTGAGCACTCTACAGAGGAGAGGTTCGTACCTAAGGATGCTTGTATGTCTTTATAATAGCTCATGGGTTGCAAAGCTAGAATCATGAACAATTTTGCCACGCCGTTTTACGGTACCCCTGCTATTTACAGCTCCTTTTCTCCCCGTGAAACCGCGTTTTAAAGTTCGCATCTTTTGTGAGTTTTGTAATTGTGTTTTAATACCGTACTATTTCGGCAAAACATACACGCGGAGCTGAAGCGCTTTGAACTAAACGCGTTTCAAAACTCTTGATTCCGACCTGAATATGAAGCTATAAACGCACCTTAATCTTGGGCTTCTGTGGACAACGGAACCCTGAAGGAACATATAAGATATATCACGGTATAAAGCAATGAGGAAATATACTGCATATTGGCTAATGAGAATTCCTGTGAAGGCTAAATGAAAATGCCCACAATTCAGCAATATATTTACATTGACTTTCATTTGTTTTGTAACATGCTAAAAGGGATACATTCCATTTTGGACAGCTGTTCTGGTATGTGGTATTTTTTGACAATTTCATAAACAGTTCTTAAAAAGACCAATTTCATTAATCACATGCGTGAATGGAATGATTTTTTTTTCTCTTGTAAAAGGCTTTAAAAAGTATTTCGCCCATGCAACTGATTCATTAATTGAAAAAGCAGAGTCGAATGAAAAGGTTGTGAATATGTTCAGTATATATTTATCAAAAGTCCATTGACCTTTCACCTTATATTTATCAAAAGTCCATTGACCTTTCACCTTCCTTCGCTAGGTATCCCGATTCGAGACGCATCGTTCTGGTATTTCTTGGTCCTTATCGTTCTCTACGTCACACCAATTTTTATCCAATCACCTTGCATCATGACACAGCACCACGAGGACAACCCGCCTAAGCCCCTCCTCTTTGCCCACAGAGGAGCGGAAGAGGCATGTATCATAATTTTAATGTGAACCAAATATTGTTAGTCTTCGGACTTTTCATTTGGTATGCTTTTTAATAAACCGCAATTGAATTGAATTTGAATTGAATTGAATTGAATTGAATAACTGTATCATTGAATCCATGATTATAGTAAAGTCCATGGTGGGTCTTACTGCTCGATCGTCATCAGTTTCCAACCAAATTGAAGGGTTTGCGTTATGAATTTTATTCGTTTATCTATTCATTTTCCACTCATGAGGTGGAAAACCCTACAACAGAGCTGGTTTGCACGGGGGCCCAGATTAAAAACATTTACAAATTACATTTGAAATGCGAGTGTCATAAACATAAAAATAATGATAATCAAGAAATATCGGACACATAAAGGATACAATATAAATTGAATCAAAGTAGAAATAAAACAAGACTTAATATCAACAAACAGAAATGAAATTCACTTTAATGCAGACAATGCAGCATCAGGAAATTTCTGACGGTATTAAAGTGATTACACAATGGTACAAAAAAATTTGATATATGATCGAGAATAGAATTCTAAGAACAATAACATTAAAACTTTGATGATTTTCAATCGAAATCAATGCATTTTGGCTAATTTTCTCATGAAAAGTCAAGAGCTGACCAATAAATTTCAGTATGAGGTATGACGTAAAAGTGGGTACCCAGCTTCGCGCATTGCAGTTGTGCTGCGCGCTAGACTGTACAATATGTATTATAACTTGCGCGCATTTTGCTGGAATTGCGCGACAAGGTACCCACTTTGACGTCATTTTGACGTCAAAGTGGGTACCCAGTTGCAACTGGGTCACAGCTGAGGGGTCAAAAGTATCCTGAAATCTTACCAGATTTGGGGGTTTCCTTGGAAACACGACTTTTAAAAAAACTTTAGGCAGATGATTTTCTGCTAATAAAATCATGCTCTTTTAAATGAACTAACATTGTTTCAGCATTGGGTACCCCTTTAACCCATTCGTGACAGGAATTATGTAAAGCCTAATTTGATCAGCTTTTATTCTTCAAATTGGTAACACCAACATTCTTATTTTATTGCTACATTTTTCTTATAAAACGTCCTGTATCTGAAATGAATATAAATTGACAGAAATTATGATGAGAAGTCAAAAAGTTGCCAATTTGCAGGGGAAAACGGTGATTCTAAACTTTCTATCACATTGCCAATTTAAGGATTTTAATGCTTATTTTCCTTTAAAAAATTTTCAGCATCAAACAACGAATATTAACGCAACCAAAATGGGCACAGTTTGTGTAGAATTTTTTGCTCTTTCTGCTCATGTATTTGGTATGATTTTTAGGGCTTTGCATCAAAAGTTATTAGGTCAAACCACAAAATGTGGACCCTCTGTCACAAATGGGTGCAGACAATGTAGCATGAGGAAATTTCTGACGGTATTAATACTGAAGTACTCTCGAATGTGATATCAAGCACAAAAGTCTGTACTCTTTTTTTTTACTCGATATAGTACGAGAAAATAAATGCTGAATATATAACATGAATGACCTCATATCTTGCCATGCGTACTGGAAACAACTTTTAAGAATACTTGTATGATGAATCAGATTAAAATCTGATTCATACTAATATTACAAGGAAATTTGTTTGCAATGATGGTAAGATTTGAGAAATAAGAGAAACCGTTACGATTATAGGACTAGACGAAACAATCAGACATCAAATAGTCAGCACCATCAAAAGTAGTGCTTATTTCCAAATTGTGGATTCATCCCATTTTTTTTTTTCCAACCTAGATTGCTCCAGAAAACACGAATATATCCTTCCTGATCGCTCTGGATGACTATGAAGCCCATGGAATTGAATCAGATGTCAGAATTAGGTAACTACAAGAATTTTCTGATTGATCAAGAACAAACGCTGAGATGCTTTAAAGTTCTTTATGTTGCTTCTGCTGGATTCATCTATGATTGTGCGTCATGCTGGTAGTGGTTTGATATGAATTAATGTGATGAAGTTGTGGAGGTGTTGGGGCAAAGTTGGTAAGAGCGGGCGCGCTCTTAATCAGAGGGTCAGGAGTTCAAGTCACACGGATGCCCGGCTTCTCCTGCAGCAAGACATTTTAATCCACCTTGGCTGCGCTCTACCCAGGTGTGTAAATACACTGTTAGAACAGTTGTTTAAAACTCATTGGATTGTTTAAAATATAAACCTACCAACAGTTGTTTAAAAAAAAAACCCATTATGTTTTACATACAATTTTTTAAAGCAACACTTCGTAGATTCATGGTTTTAAACAACCCAATGATTCTCAAACAACAATGAGTTCTAGATTGGAGAATGGACAGTCACTGTACTCCGAGGAGATCATTTCAGCTACAGGGCAATGACATACTACGTGTAAAAAAATATGTCCCCGTTCTACGGATAAACCATGTCATACACCTGGATGAAGAGAGGCAATGTAGATGAAATGTATATGAGACACTTCACATTTTCCGACTATTGACATAATTGGTACCCTCTCAACATAACAGTGTGGAAATCCACTTTTTTAAAGGAGTAATGTAGAATTTTATTATGGAATGGAAATCATTGCTCGAAGTAGAGAAATCATTTCCGAAGTGGGTTTAGTCGATTTCCGACTGTAGATTCTACAATTCAGGGCTGATGATTGGCTGGCTGCCTTTCATTTCTGGAGTGGTTCTTAATTGCTGTGCGAAGGTATAGCGGATATGTCTCAGTAGGCATGATTGCCGTTCATTGTCTGAGACAGCCCTTCTTCTCATTAAGCAGATGGGTCCCAGGTATAGGAGACACGTGAAAGCTTGTCACATTGCCTTTTAACCCATTCGTGAGAGAGGTCCACATTTTGTGGTTTGGCCTAATATCTTTTAATGCAAAGCCCTAAAAATCATTCCAAATACATGAGCAGAAAGAGCAAAAAATTCTACACAAACTGTGCTCATTTTGGTTGCGTCAATATTCGTTGTTTGATGCTGAAATTTTTTTAAAGGAAAATAAGCATTAAAATCCTTAAATTGGCAGTGCGATGAAAATGTTAAAATTACTGTTTTCCCCTGCAAATTGGGAACTTTATGACTTCTCATCATACATTCTGTCAATTTATATTTATTTCAGATACATGATGTTTTATAAGAAAAATGTAGCAATAAAAGATAAATGTTGGTGTTGCCAATTTGAAGAATAAAAGCTGATCAAATTAGGCTTTAAATAATTCCTGTCACGAATGGGTTAATTTCTATTCGTCTTGTAAGAGGACTTTTGGCTCTTTTTTGATACTTCCATGTTTCCTCGAATTAATGTAAATTGGTATAAGAATCACTGTACAACTCGAAAGCATTGCTGTAATAGAAACAAAGGAAAGAAAAGTGGAAATTAGAACATATATAAAATAAGAAATAGAGCTTAGTCCATGATCATTCTGTGCGGAGGGAGCATAATCGCATTTTCAAAGAATCCAATCAAATATTTAAAGAATGTGAAAGACTCCAAACTGATGAATGATGATATTACTAGAGTGTAAAATTTTGTTGGAAAATACCATTAACGTCTTCTCCGATAATTTTTTTGTTTATGTAGGTTTATTCTCTATTCATCCATTTTTACACTCATAATCTGGTTTCATTGGCGTAGACAGGTCCTCATACCGGGTGGGGGGGGGGGGATGATTCCCCCATTGATACATATTCATATACACACGTATATACATCCACATCAAAAAGGGGGGACGCATCCCCATCCCCCCTATCTACGCCCGTGACTGGGTCGGTGTACCATATTCTTTTTCATACTGAGATACCAACCAGAACCTTCCCTGAAAAAAAATGTTCATTTGTTTATATATTTATCCTTGATTTTTGATACGTATATTATGCTTACATGTTTCTCAGTTTACTTAGCTATCACTTTCGACGACATACCTATATTTAATTATGAGAATCCAACTCGGACCATAAGTGTCATGGACGTTTTTCCTGACTACTATTTGTTATTGTTCATTTGTTATGTACTTATTTGTTTGTTTACTTGTTTACTTGTTTATTTGTTTACCTCTCAGTTATGATGGCATACCTTACGTGTTCCATGATGAAATACTGACTAGGACTACCAATGTCAGGGATGTTTTTCCTGAAAAATCTCGAGAGCCAGCTGATATGTTCACCATGGATGAACTACGAGAACTCGACGCAGGATCATGGTTTGCCAGGGTAGGCATTATTTTATACTCTGAAGTGAAAAGATGCAAAGTGTCTTGGTACTGTCAAATGTGTACTTTCAAGTTTCCACTCCAGGCCCCTCCTAAACTCAGCTAAATTACGTTCAAAGTACAGTGCCTATATTTATTGGCGTAGCCACACACCACGTAACCACCCCAAGCCCTCGCTGGTGAAATTCAGGGATCCTTCTTTGCGAACTTGTTAAGGGGTAGGGGGGAGAAGCGGCCTTTAAGAAATTGAAAATGCAGTAGTAATAGTATTTTCAAAAGAGGTATCATCGTGCAAACGTAAGCGTTTGGGGAAATAAGTGTTAACGAGTTTTATTAGGTTGCATGACAAGAATTTGGTCTGATACAATGTCATGTACCAAGTTCAACTTACTGCTAACCCTGGACCTCCAGGAAGAACAGAACCATTTGAATAATGGCTCTGAATAGAGCTTCCAGCCATTATGTAATACATGTTCATTTTTCATTTGATTATTCACTTGTATGATATATTGATTTGCATGTTCTTTGTATTGCTTTTTATATGGAAAATAAAACCAACCAACCAACCCAACCATGTAGTATAATTTACTCCGCAATTCGATTAAGTGCAGTTATTATGCCATTTCCTCTCCGAATAGTATTGAATACATCTAGACGAACAAAATGTATATGAGCATTTTCAAAATTCAAATTTAAATCAATTTTTCACATTTCTGTAAAAAACGACAACAAAATAAAACATAATAACAAATAGAGCCAAAGGATCATAGAAATTTTTACAGTAAAGTAAACAACAACGTAAAAAAAGAGAAGAAAAAGAAACAATCGAAGACAGTGATGTGAAAATGAAACAGCAATACATGTATAAAAATGTGGTGGGATCAAAGGAAGTTAATTAAAAAAAACTAATAGATTGACCCAATATCTCTCTTGTTTTGATAGAAAAAGCCTTTCCTGACGGCTTGGTTTGTCAGCGAAGAGGAAAAAGAAGAATTTAGTCAACAAGGTATCCCCACGATGGTGGAGATGTTCAACATCGTGCTTGCTCGTAAGAAATCTCTGCTCTTTGACGTTAGACCGCCCCCTAGTGAGCATCCGTACGCAACCTCGTGGCTCAATACAACCATCGATGTTATCACCAAGGAGATTGGGCTCGATCCAAGTGAATTCGTAAGAATATTTCCTTTCATTTTGAAATAAGTTTTTATGAATTCGAATTTCATGTTTTACTATTTTTATGTAGAGGAGTTATTATCTTAATTCATTCATTTAAACCAAACATAAGCTTATTGAAGGTAGAGTCATCTCTTTTTGCCTCTTGCATGAAATGTTTGGAATAAAGTCATTCAGAATATCAGTCCTTGTAAATAACCATGGTATTCTAATTGGTTAAAAGTCAAGGTACATTTGGTATTTGCGTTACGTCACCCTTTCTAGTTTAATTTTCTGTGCGAGAGGACGTAATAGGATTATAATTTCGTCGGCACTCCGGTCAATTCTCGTACAAAATCGCAAAAGCTTGATTAACCCATGAATAGTTTTTCTCGACTAATGGCATAAAGCACCTGGGCTGCCATTGTCGACACTTGACACATGCACAGTGTATATGTATCATACAACCAAACTTTGTGGCAGTCCTGGATCTTGATCCAAAGCTTAAAAATGTAATGATAATTATTCTCCATAGTGAATGCAGGTGAGATCTAGAGGAAGAGAGTGAGAGAGTGAGTGAGAGAGAGAGAGAGAGAGAGAGAGAGAGAGAGAGAGAGAGAGAGAGAGAGAGAGGGGGGGGGGGGAGGGGAGGGAGTGAGGGAGTGATACACGTACACTTTGAAATAGTGATAGCAAAATATCACGATAATTGAAATTCTAATAATAATTATCATTACAGGGAAACAACACGATAGCCATGATCTAGGGAAAAATCATAACAAAAGAAAGAGAAAGAAAGGAGAAGGAAGGGAAAGAGAAATGGGGGGGGGGAGAGGTATGACTTGAACGAAATAATATCAAACTACTAGTTCACGAACTCTACATGACATGCTTGTAATGCATGTTCCCCTAGATTAATTTAAAGACATAGAGAAAGAGAGAGAGAGAAAGAGAGAGATAGAGAGCATTAGAGAGAAGAGGGAGAATGAGAGAGATTGTTAATGACATAATTTTAAACCAGGAGTTCATGACCTTACTGATCAGGCACTTTGTACATAATTCAAATTAATGAATTTAAAGAGTACTTGAGAAAAAATATTGGCTTTATTATGAAAAAAAAAATGCAATTATTGATGAATTGAAAATAAATCGAGAATCAAATTAAAATGAACTGATGCCCGGACTGTGCAGTGTCTTTGTAAATTGACGCAATTAACTCTTAATGGTAAATTCTATGTAAAAGCGTCTGCGCATCCTTAATTGCTTATAGTCGAAATGAAAGACTTTTGAAATATATATAGAGTCCAATAGGAAATGAAAGAATGATGTAACAATAGCCGAGACTTGTAAACAAGTCTTGACATTGTCATGACATTCATAAACATGGGCACTGGATCATTACTCGTTCTTGCTTCACGACTCTGAAATTACCTTGATCGGTGCTATATATCATTTAGTAGTTTAATTGTATGTTGAAATATAGTAAAGAAATAGATGTCATTCAAGCAGTGTAATGTATTATATTTCTTGTGATAATAGTTCAGGATCGAACGGTCAAGTTTTGAATGAATATTTCTGAATTGTAATTAGTTTTTATCTGTGTAATTTTTCATGATGATGAAAAACGTTGAATTTTCCACCTGCCAATCAGTTTCCTCAGAAGTTAAAAAAAAAAAAAAAAAAAAATATATATATATATATATATATGATTTTGTTATATAATTTATTAAATAATTCATTTATGTGTACATTGTACTTGTATTTACCTATCAAGAAAAAAAAATGAATGCGTACATATATTTTCTGTAAAAATATTGTAATGCCATTGTTTTTCTTTCTGTTGGAAATAAAATAAATACGAATTGAATTGAATTGGAATTGAATAGAATTGAATTGAATTTAGTGTTATGTAATGGAATTCATATAATCTAAATACATATATCAAAATAATCTAATGCATAATTCAAATGAAAACTTATTTCCTGTAGGGTAAAAGTGGTGAGACCTTTTCTGATGGAAGATATCTACTACTTTACAGTAACGGTTGAGTGCCGCCACAAAGTGTATCTTCCTGTTAACAACCTTTTAAAAACAGTATCTAATTTTCAATTTTTCACAATATAGACCTACTGGGAAGCGTCTAACGGTCCACATTACGTATTCTTCATCAGTCTCTACGACAACAGAACGATTCAGAATGTCTATAATGATATCTCTTTCCAGTCAGTCAGGTAAGAAAAACACCCTACCTTCTTCTTTCTTTTTTTTTTTGATTTGATTTGATTTGATTAATTTGTCAAGTTCAGAAGTTAAAGAACATAATAATAATAATAATATTCCGTTCTTGTATAGCGCATATGACATTATTATCTAACGTCTCTATGCGCTTCCAAAGGACTTTGGATATTACCATAAACATAACCATAAAGAAGAAGTTCATGAAAGCTTGACAGAATGACCCATGAAAGCTCGAAAGCTTATTTACAATGGGGTCCTAAAGAGAACAGAACAACTTAACTGCTAGTAAGTATTTAGCACTATATACAGATGAAACATAGGCTATTTACAGCAGTTTAACAGCAACACATTTAAAACGAAAACAAAAAAAAATAACACAAAAGAACGAAATAATACATTATGAATATCGACAAGGTAGAGAAATCAAGTAAACCGACAAAGTAGGAGTACTTTTAGTACATCAAGTAAACCGAAAAAATACAAAGGAGTACTTTTTAGTATATCAAGTAAACCGACAAAGTACAAAGAAGTGCTTTTTTATTTCAAAGGAGTTAAAGATAAACTGGAGTTGTAGTCATGTGATCACAATGTGAAAGAAACGGGTCCAAAGCAATTGGGAGAGTTAGATTAGTTGTATATATAATTATAAACACAGGTGTCTAGTGTGAGATCTGGAGATAATCAAATTGATAAGAAATTCACTTACATATATACTTTCCCCAAAAGGTACTTGCGCAGTTGCGCTGCACAAAGAAGTGAGTCTATGGGACCAGACACAAAAATGGCATGAATGTTACCTCCGAACTTGGCCTTTCATCTTCTCTCTTTCTCTCTATCTGTCTCTCAGTCTATTTCTGTCCTCATTCTAATTTTCTGTGTGAATTTTCATCATTAATTCGTCTGAATCCTATTTATATAAATATATGTGTTTTTTGGACGTCTTCATCAAGCTCTTATGAGCTTATATTACGACGATCCATTCATATATATATATATATATATATATATATATATATATATATATATTACTTGAATGATTATACCATGTAACTGATACTGATGATCCAAATGACTATGATGGTGATGTATATGTATATGAATAAATAAATTAGATTCAAGAAAAAAAAAAGCTTTTTCTTGCCGTATTTCCAATATTTCTATTTGAAGAACAATCCTTTCTAGGGGACATTCTTACGATGATATTCTTCCTAACTGACATGGAAAGAATGAAAAAATTCACAAATTATTTTTCACCTTTCCTAGAATTCAAGCTTCTCTTTAATATGCCTTGCAGTCATACTAGGGATTTCTTATCAACTGAATTGATTTGAATTCACTAAGAGTTATGAAAGCCGTTAATATCCTCGGCGCATTGTGAAAACATTGTGAAAACATCCTTGGCGAATTGTTAGGGGCGGCGCTACAGGGGGAGAGCAGAGTGGATTTATAAATCCACTCTGGGGGAGAGGGCCGATTGTCCCCAACGTTTTCTAATGGAAAAAAAAAGAGGAGAAAAAGAAGAAAAAGAGGAGGAGGAGGAAGAAAGAAGAGTAGAGGGAAAGAGGACTGGGTCATGCGACTATATAATACCCCTATTTTTTCATTTAAAACGTAAATAGATCTACTTAAAGGTCATCTCTCCCCCCCCCCTATTAAAATACCCTGGTGCCGCCCCTGCGTATTGTTACTGCTTGCCTGAAAGCGTTTTTAATTTGAATCTATAATAATGTTGCATCTATAAACTTAATACATATATAACAGACATGATGCAATGTCGCAGACTTGTAAAGGAATAAACCTAATTAGGAGACATCCATTATCCATCATAATATAGCCTTTAGAAATTATGTTGCATTATAATGAAATGATATAATTTATGGTGTTACAATAACGTGGCCTCATTAGTATGTAGTGCACATTTTTTTTTGAATTGATTATGGTGTTACAATAATGTGGCCTACTCTCTCTCTAAAAAAAAAAAAAAAAAAAAAGAGTGAACGCGTTCACTCTGTTAGGGGTGACTTTCAGAAGAGAGTGCATTTAGAGTGAATTAAGAGTGAATTAAGAGTAAAAATTGTGATATTCACTCTTTATTCACTCATTGAGGGGTGACCTCAGGGATCACTCACAATCCTTTTTTGTTGTTGAGAGTAATTAGTATGTAGTGCACATTTTGATCTAATCCGCAGTTTTCTTTTTCATTTAACATGTCTGTATTTGATTTTAAGCGCACACATCCAAACAGTCATTATTCATTGATTATGTCAACTTTTTACAAAAATATTCAATCAAAGTACAGAAAACCGTTTCTAATACTGCTTTCACACCTAGGTACGGTCGCTGCGAGCGGTCGCTGCGACCGATGAAATCATAGTGTGAAAGCATTTCATCGGTCGCTGCGACCGATCGTTTTGGTCAAAAACGATCGGTCGCTGAGTACGGTCGGTGAGGTACTTCAGCGACCGATCGCGACCGATGCAAGCTAGATGTGAAAGCACATCGTACTCAGCGACCGATCGAAATGCAATGACCCCCCATACATGCCTACGCACTATCTCTACTTCCGCTTCCGGCTAGGTCAGCTATACAGCGACCGATCGCTCTGGGCCTGACCAAATTTTGACGGAGGTGTGAAAGCACGTCCGATCGGTCGCTGGGTACGGTCGCAGCGACCGGTCGCAGCGACCGTACCTAGGTGTGAAAGCAGTATAAGAAACAGAACTTGTCGAATTTCGATCTTATTTGTTTGTCTATTATTAGCTTACGATAATTAAGCGCCAGTAATAAATACAAGATTCCATTTGGCTGAAAGTTTTGTTAACGTCATTCATTCTTTAAAAGTTGTGTTGACTCGTTTCACTGTATGCACGAGGCCAATGAGAACGTCATTCATGTCACATTGCATTGAAAAATGTCTGCTCAACAACCTACATAATTATAACCATCGAATCACATTCAATTTCCCTTTATGTTTTTACAAAGAACATTAACACTCGGTTCATTGCGACAGAAATAGCAGATATCAATATCAGTATCATTGTTTTGATTGCACTATTATTGGATAAATGAATTGAAATGAATTAAATTAATCAATCATATCAATATAATTTTTTCTTTCAGAAACGCCCTTGATGACAATGTCACAACGAACGTTTGGACGGTTAATGAAGCTTGGTTGTTTCAATACTACTGGTGCGCAGGCGCAGCTTCAGTGACTACGTCATCAGTGCAAACTTTGAGCGGTCACAATTCACTGGTTTGGCAGCTGGTATGTATAAACGCTTATTTGGCGGAAAATTATTATTTTACCCTGAAAAGTTAAAGTGCCTTTATTGTTTTTGAAAAAGAAAATCAAATCTTATGAGCGAAACGAGTATGTGTCATCTTCATGAGAACGTGACAAGGGAAGATGGAATATATCACAAGTTGAGAATTGCTCACCTTGGGCCCGTTGCATAAAAGTTTTGCCAGACTTTTTTTCTGGCAAAAAAAAGTCTGGCAAATTTTTATGTAATGGAAAACTATGTCAATTTTTTTTTTTGGTGTAGTTTCCTCAAATTTTGCCATAAAAAACTCCGGCAAAAGTTTTATGCAACGGGCCCCTTATATACCAAGGTACTTTTTATCACTTTTTGTTCAATTAAAGACAGTGTCTTATCCAGGTACGGTTCTAGAGCAAAACCTTTTTTTTTGGGGGGGGGGGGGGCTACTGGGGGCTTTGAGGATTGTAATGTAAATAAGAATATATATGAAATTAGAATTGCACCCTTTTTTAGGGGGGGGGGGGGGCTTGAGCAATTTTGAGGAACTTATCTCGGGCTTGGCGGAAATATCAGTATAAACATTTCTTCCCACGCTTTCCGATCAGCTCCATGAAAACAAAGCAAAAGCAAGAACGGAAAGAAAGAACAAAACATACAAAATGAAAAACAGAAAAAATGAAAATTGTGCAGTGGTTAATTCCCCTAATTGTTCATAACCAGGATTCGAATTCATGTCAGTGGATACATGTAGCTTGATATATGAAGTCTCTCTCAATCATTCACTTGAATGAAAAGGGTAAATTCATCAAACGTCCCCCCCCCCCGAAAAAAAAATAAATGAATAAATAAATAAATAAATAAAATAAAATAGAATAAAATAGACTGCCTGGCATTGATAACGTTTGCTAGAGCCAGGGAAACAACAGCGCGTATGATAACGTGACATGCATTTTAAAAAAGACCACGCATAATAGACCTAAAAACTACAACTTAATGTACCTTAAATGACAGAGAGAGGGGGAGAGAGAGAGTGTGTGTGTGAGAGAGAATGATAGGGAGAGAATGTGGGAGAGATAGAGAGAGGGAGAGAGAGAGAGAGAGAGAGAGAGAGAGAGAGAGAGAGAGAGAGAGAGAGAGAGAGAGAGATGTGGAGATTGTCTTCCATACCTTCGCTTGAGAATAATGAGTCCGAAGCCGTATTACTTTATGTGATGATCCTTAACTCCTTAAGCGTTCTTCTCACATCAGTGCACATTCGTACGATTACATGGACCAATCGTGATAATTAAGCTTTATCCTTCACTATTGTACTAGTGAAATTAGAAAATAGCTAGTGCATTTAAGTTATGCACTGTATCTATGGAATAATCAGTAATCACTTGTATCCATACTGCAATAAGGGAAGGTGAAGTTAAAGAAAATATCAAAAGAACATTAATTATTTCTCCTCAAAATTAATAGAGCATGCAAAGAGTTAATCAACACTGTTAATCTGTTAATTCTGAAACTGATTAGATGGTAAAAACATGACTGAAAAGGTTGTGTACAGTGCATTTTCTGCTGATCATGTTTAAATGTTATTTTTTTCACGTCCGACGAGGAAATGCTAATTTTCAAAAATTGTGAAAATAATTATTTTTTTTAAAGCTTTTGTGAAAGTATGACACACGTCGAAGAAGGAAATTATTTTGTTAATCTTCCTTTTTGTTTTAATGACTATTATAATTACATAAGCAGTTCCTGGAATGCTTTTTCATCGGGTTGAACCGTTTGGCGTATAAGTCATAGTAGTATCAGGGAGTTGAGACCTAAGACTGCACGTCCCAACTCCCTGGTAGTATTTTGTAGGCCACTGGGGCATATCCTAGGAATATTCTGTAAGTGCTATTTTCATCTTGATCACTTATTATACATTTTGCTATGATGAATGGTCACTAATTGTGATTATGTGTGTAATGGATGTGCATTACTTTGAAGGCCGTCGAATCGTTGTCTTTTTTTTTTTTAACAATTGCCCATTCTTCTGCCAGGCTTATTAGTTTAACGCTATAAGGTGTATATTATAATGCTGAAAGTTTTTAAAATCATAATTTACAAAATCTGGGATGCCATGTGTATCATAAGGAACAAAAAATACAAGAAGAAGATTTTTTTTTTACTATTTCCTAGTCGTATTTTGACTAGTAGACAGTTAGTTTTGACTAGAATATAGTAAGATATTTGACTAGACATATTAGTTGCACCCAACTGACCCTTACTCTAGTCATTTTAACTGGTTTGTTTTTAGAGTGTAAGGAGATGAGACAAGTTCAGACAACCCTTTCTAGGCCCTCCGCTTACTTTATATAGGCTGGTTCTTCCTTGTCATTTTCTCCCAGCTTGTAAGGCACAGTCCCCTGTACATCAGAACCCCTCTCCAAATCGCTAGACTCGTTATTTTCTGTTCTATGCTTGATTTTGAATTCCGTTCTTTATTAATACGTTACCTTGTCCAAGTGACAAATTTTTCAGCAAATCTGATTACTTTAGATGAAAATAGAATTATTCCTGCAGGTCAAGGCTATTTTCCCTCTGATATGACTAATGTCTTGGTAGCTTATTGAATATCGTTTGTGGCACACCTTTGCTTTCAGACCAGATAGACCCGTCGAATTAAGTACAAAATCCACCAACTCCAAAGAAGAGTGATAGAACAGAATGAGAGAGAGAGGGTGGGGGCTCACCATGGAAATCTTAGAGTTGTTATTCCTGGAAATTAATGAAATCTTCATGTTTCAATCCATTTGCTGTCCTTCACCTTTTTTTCATCTCTTTTTTTTTCATGGCCTACTCCTTTTTTCAACCGAACTTGATATCAAGGTCGACTTTTCGTTTTGAAATTGTTTTGCATGATTCACGAATTCTATCAAGAATAAAGAGAGATCGGATCGTCCGTGCATATGTATTTGATAATAATTATAAATTGCTACATTAATTCATTGAAGTTTGCTGAAGCACAATCAACTCCACTGACAGTGGAGGAAAAAAGTACATTTACTTGCCACATTTTGTAATGGGATGAATTTGAAACCCAAAGTGAACATTATAAACAGAAACGTGATTTTGGTATGATGATATTTCCCCCCCCCCCCCCCCTTTGGACTGAACACAACACTCTGAACATCCATTTGGTGTAAGAAATTTAGATGAACAAATGAAATGTATCTCTAACATCATAAGAAATAAAAAATAATTTGGAATACTTTACTACTCTTTATATTCATTTACCTCATTTTCATTATTAGAAAACTTGAAAAGGTTGTGCATTGCTACAACAACAAACAAACAAACAAAAAGACAAACAAAAACACATTTAAAACCTTATTTATAAGGATAAAAGCCAATATCCCTGTCAGGAATGAGTTTTTTAAAAAGAAAATAAATATCGGTATACTTTATTAAAAACTTACCATTTCGCACAGTAACTTTCTAGTTTTGGTCAATATGTGTGATATAGGTTGCAGTTTCTTCCCCTTTCCAGTAGTTATGTTTGAATTTACATTTATAGTCTTATTAAATCATAATTTTATATTCGCACTGTATTTCTATGTATGTTTTCTTGTTAATGTTTGTTTGTAGCTCTAGCTTTTCTTTGTATAAATTGATTGTTTTATGTAATGTAAGCGCTTAGAAACAATGTGTATTAAGCGCTATGAAATTGAACTTGGACCCGTTTCCATAGAAACAAGAATCAGGTGTATTTCATTTCCAAGTGCTTATTTGGTAGCTATGTTTATGTTTACTGCCCTTTGAAAATATTTCCAATTTGCATCCAATTTTCCTTATCAAGAGTTGGTTAACCAAAGTATTAACGGAGAGTTAAATCAGAACGTCGTCTCTTTCAATTGTTTGGTGTGGTGTAGTCAAGGTTTCTAATAGTTCTGACGTCCGATATTGACTTAGGCTGAAGGTTTGTTTGCATTGCCAGGTTATTTCAAGAGAGGCCGAGTTATCTAATCAAGATATGAAATTGTTCACGATATTCTCCGGGCAGAAAATGCGGGGAGAAAATGCTCGCCCATTCCTTTGGTACGAGTTTCCATGGAAACGTATGCCGACCTCACCCCAGACGGCTAGGGAATGGTCAACGGGTCTCTCTCTCTCTCTCTCTCTCTCTCTCACCCCTCTCGTTTACTCCAGATGACCGTCTGGCATGTCCTCCAGAGGTTCTCCGGGGAAAGGAAATGTGAACTGGGATCTAAATTCATGTATATTAATGTTAAATCCAAAGCATTGACATTGGAGTATTGCTAGAAGTAAGATGGACAAGCTATGTTTAGAGAGGGAAGTGGACAATAAAGAGATAACATGGAATCATGGAATTAGAAACGGACAAAGGAACTTTGTATTGTGGCAGTGTAAATACGCCATTTTTCGTCAGACTGGACATTTCTTCGTCGAATTGCAATATCCCGTTATGGAGGTCATTGTGGCAGTGTTGTAATATTTGATCGATTATGTTCTAATTTGATCTCGTTAGCTCTTCAAGAGAAGAAACTGTGATATCATTTCCTGATCTTAATAAGCCTGGTCGCTTTTTTAATGGGGGTTGAATTGTTTGTGCTATGAAACCAGATTAGCAGCAAAGGTAAAGGATAGTGGGTGGGAGACACGGGGGCAGAGGCCTGTGATTTGATCATCTATGAAGGATGGACTTAAATCATCAGAGGGTCCTTATAATTAAACTAGTTTCAAAAAGTACACAAATATTTCTCACGAACAGTCGTGAAACCAAGAGAGATAACCTCTCCAAAATGGCTCTATGTACTTCCAATATATGTGATATATGCATGAAACAGGAGATTGACTGGCGAGTTCTTCTGTCATTGAACTTCATACAAGTCTGTTTGCAGTGGTGGTTAAGGGGGAAGGGCGCACCACAGCCCATGCTCCTTCCCCCCCCCCCCAACCTAATAGGACATTCTTTTAAAGGGAAGGAGCTAATAATTGTTTTTTTCTGTTATTTTTTAGAAAGTCTAGACATGTATGAAAAGAATTTTTTCAGTTGTATATTTTTTTTGTTTTCTTTTTAAATTTTGAGAGAAAAGAAAGGAAGGCAAAGAAAGTGATTGATAAAGTGATAAAACAAGCAAGTTATGAGTTGGTTATTACATTACATTTTCTCTAGTAGCAATTTTTTATATTTTCTCTTAAACTAGATTAAAGATTTACTTTGTCTTATGCAATCAAGTAAGCTATTCCATAGTAGTGGACCTTTGTAAAATACTGATGATTTTGGAACCTGTTTCCTCATCAAAGGTGGATGAAATTTATCTTTATTTCGGGTATCATTATGTATGTACATCTTTGTTGAATAAAAAGAATGATTCAAATGACTTGGGTAGCAAGTTGTTTTAACAGCAGTACACAAAATAGCAACATATTATTGACACATTTCATTAATTGGTAAAATATTTGTTTTTTTTTTTAACAAGGGTTTTCTAGAAGACAGATAATTGGAGTGAGTTACAATACGTATAGCCTTCTTATGTAAGACATGTATGCGATTCATATTACTTTTAGAAGCAAATCCCCAAACCACTATGCAGTAACCTAAGTATGATGTAATAAAAGAATTATATAAGACCCTTAGGATATCCTGTGGTAAAAAGCTTAGTTTATTGAGTATTCCTATACTTTTTGCAAGTTTATTGTTCAATTGTGAGATGTGCGAGTTCCAAGTAAGTTTTTTGTCAATTATAACTGTTATAATTGACGAAACACCCCCCCCCAAAAAAAAAAAAAAAAAGAATTCTTTAACTTACTGTATTGGGCTATTTCTAGATAATAATGGTCTATGGTTATTTTCATTCTTGCGAGCACCAAACATCACAAAATTTGTTTTTTCAACATTCAAAATCATATGGTTTGTTGACCTCAGCAAAGAAAATGTATTTTGTAAGTTTATAGACCAAGAAGGAATGACGAAACAGAATGACATTCTTTAAAATCATCCTAAAATCCAACGTAGTTTTATTTTTAAACGGAATATTAAATAACCTCCAAAAGATTTTGAATTCTTCCACACAAATGTGACAGAAGACGAAAAAAAATCGTTGATTGATGAGCAAAGAAAGGAGTATAAAGATATGGGCTCGTTAGGGCTACTTCCTGCGACATACACTCTTGGGTAAAAATATTGCCCAAAGTTGATTGGACATATAATTACCCTCGTGCTGGTTGAAATTTTACCCAATATTTTTTTACAGTAATAGCACTCATCCTTATTGGTCGAGCACATTTTTCGCTATGGTCAGACGACATTTTCACCAGGTTTTCCCCAAATTCTTCAGTTTCTACCCGCGCACGAGCAAAGCGAGCGTCCAAAAATGCTCCATTCTTACATTAACAGTTACAGAAATGGTCTGGCAACTACCTGCCTAACCCTAGCAAGTATGAGGTGGTTACCCGAATATCGAAACTTTAAAAATCCCGAAGGAGGGGGGGGGGGGGAATACGCCTAGATGTCCTTATCACCGCCTTAGGCTGCACAGCGTTTTGTTACACAACGGTCTTGAAACGCTGCTTCACAGTAGCTGAAGTAGCGATCTGTATTACTCTCCACCGCAACAAAAATTTTTTAAAAAAGTATATCAATAAATAAAAGCAAACCAACGAACAAACAAACAAACGAAAATTAGACGTGTTTTGATTTTTTTTTTTATATATATAATTGTGTTCTAAAAACCTGTTGCGAAACAAAGGGCTCCTCCGTGTTTTGAGCTGAACCATATCCAAACGCTGATTTTGGCTTTAAAAAGAAACTATAAACGCACCCCTGGAATGGCTTTTTCACAATGTCTCATGTTAAGTGGAATATCAGGGCGCTTTCAATGAACTACGACTGCACATACTGCATAGGTTTATCTCATTTTCTCCATATCACTTTGTAACATCGCGAAAATAATTAAGTCACCTTTTAAAGCATCGGAGAACAGTTATGTGATAAACCTATATAATTACGGTCATGTGACTAGTTATTATGTGTTTCCCCTCACGTTTATCAAATTACTCCATTTCTCGAGGTCTTCTTATTTTCCATAAATTTGAAAATATCACGTAACTTGGGGCATACTTATAATGCAAATGACACATTACGCCCTATTAATAATGATATTATTATTGATAATAATAATAATATTCCGTTCTTGCATGGCGCATATAACGTTATCATCTAACGCATCGGCCATCGCATGAGCACGCTTGTATAGTAACCGTGTCTTTTGTTCTGCACAACTCAAAATGTGCCGCAAAACATTACGTGCAAGGCTGACAGAAAGGTTTGACCTGCTTATTTTCAGATCATGTCATATTGTCAGCTGTAGGGCAAAATGTGAAACATGTCAGCCTTTTGTCTCCTTACATCACTTCCAATGCAATTTGATCTCTTTCTTTCAGTCTTCTTGCATTTCTCCCTCTCTGTCACTCTCTCCTCCTCTCTCTCTCTCTCTCTCTCTCTCTCTCTCTCTCCCCCCGTCTCTCACACTCTCATTCATTCCTCATACTGTCTCTCCCTCACTGGGTTGAGGGTAAAGTTACACTATGAACATGATGGACAAAGAAAGTGGACAAAATAAACAACCCCTCATTCTACTCTTCACAATGGTTCTGGTAGTCAAAAGCACATCTCTTCACTGCTATTGTCTAAAATATGTGGGAACAGGTGTCACATGCATATTCACCTGGAACTACATGATTAAACATAATAGCTGTGAAGGGATGTGCTTTTGACTACCAGAACCATTGTGAAGGGTTGAATAAGAGGTTGTTTATTTTGTCCGCTTTCTTTGTCCGCCATGTTCATAGTGTTAGGAATTTGTTCATTATGTTCATACAGGTGTGGAAATGATGAAGAGCTCAGGACTGTCGCTGAAGCACGAGTTGTTTAACCCGACAATGAGCACATTCTAAGGAGATTATTGTCAAAAATTGTCAACCCATCTCACCTTACTTATGTGAAAAAGACGAATTATGTGAACAAAATCATCCAAATCATGAATATCACAAAAAAATCATTACAATAAAAAGTCCTGACAGTATTGTTTGTTGATACTCTGGCCGACAATGCCGTAATGCTTGAAACTGATAACAATATTTTTGCGCCATTTAATGTACATGTACGTAACTGCAAATCTCTAGCTGGACAAGTATGTATCCGTAGTTTCTCAGAGACATGAGCAAACTTTGTCTTTTCTAGAAGATGATGATATTTTCGTATATTACTGAAGGATGGAACCACGTCATAATAGCAAAGATATTAGAAAGATACTAGCTATGCGATGGTGAAAATGTGTATGAAGTCAAAGGCTTTTAGCTTGTAAATAGCCGACACTGTAGCTTTAAGTAATATTGAAGTCATTGATGGTATTTATCAGTGCTGTGTGACTCGAGTATGGACTCGGACTCGAGTCCGGACTCGAGTCCAATTTTTGATGACTCGGACTCGAGTCCAGTTTTTCTCACTTTGACTCGGACTCGGACTCGGTCCCAGAAATCGTGACTCGTGACTCGGCGTCGAGTCACGCACGAGTCCAAGTAGTAGCGGCGTGCCGTGTTGCGCCTTTTCTGAAGTATTGACATTCATTACATTTTTGTTTGTAGTTTGTTGCTTGATGAATTGCTTGATGAATTGAATTACGTATAGGCCTACTGTAATGTACTCCACTACTCTTTATTCAGTGTGTTTTACATTCAGCGGCCTACTAGTGTTGCACTAGCTGTGAGCTGGGCATTTATAATTCATGCTCGCTAGCGTACAGCAGCAGCTTTTTGTTATATCTGAACTCTCTATCATGTCTATTATGAGGTTCCACTGTAGATGTAATTTGTTTTCATGTTTAGGAAGATGTCCAATGTAATGTGAACTTAACTTGTGACTCGGACTCGATTTTTTTTTACTCGGACTCGGACTCGGACTCGATTTTTTTTTTTACTCGGACTCGGACTCGGACTCGGACTTTGAGGCTATGACTCGGACTCGGACTTGGACTCAGAGGTGATGACTCGGACTCGGACTCGGGTCTTACAACTCGGACTCGGACACAGCACTGGTATTTATGTATCGTGCAGTAATGCTCCTCTAAAGTCATGAACGTTTCTTTTTTAAATTCATTCTAACAGAAAGTGCTTGTTTGAATTCAAACCCCCGTTTTCTCTTTTCGTTTTATTTCTAGACGCCGACGCACTATCTGATCATGTGGATACTCTTCGATATTGCTTCCCTTATCTGGGTCATTGTCGTCTTCATCATCCAAATTACGTGAGTATATTCGTTAAAATGTAGACAACGTGCATTTGTGTTCTTGATGCGTCTTTTTCACACCACTCCCTTCCGCTATAAGTTAAAAAGTCTTGAATAATATGATTGATTGACTAATTGAATTGATCAGTGACTTATTATCATATTCATTTATGAACACAGATGTCAACTGGATGACTTGAATCTGCGACAGAATTTTTCACATCATGGACTTAAATTATTTTAGCAAATTAAAAAAAATAAAGTGAGACCATTCACTTTAAAAAAAGAATCACAAAATTTATTTGAGAAAAAAAACCCGCACACACTTGGAAAATTCTACGAGCAATGGTGAAATTGGATGATATGCTAAGTTACGAAAAACAAACACGATGGAAAGAGTGTAAGTATTACCCCCCGCGTGGCTATATATTCCGCCCCACTCCTTGTACTATGAGATTTCAGATTAACACTCGAGTTAATCTACGTACATAATATAAATCGTTAACGTAATTATCTGGCAATCAACATACATCATAATAATTGAAGGATGAGAAATAAGGCTAATTCTTACTTAACTATTCTGAGTAGTCGTAATCACCGTAGTAATCAGACAGTTTTATTACAATGTTATTCATGGAGTCTTTTTTTTATTCAGGTTGGCTTCATCAGTGGTTCAAAAATTGTTTTACGTGAAGGCCATGTAAATTAACAAATGATAAAACACGCTCCAAACATATTTACTTGCAAACTAAGAATAAAAACGAACAAGATATTAGACTGATCACAAACGAATTCGACTAAACGATGAATTGATTTTCAATTTTGAGCTTAGCAGTCCAGACTAAATCTAGACCGTGTCAATACTGAATAAAGCTCCTTATCCGTCATTAAGTAATTTATCATATCACGGTAATCATCGTTACAATCATCTTCCTGTGGGGATGGGGGAGGGGGGTAAAAGACGAATTCGTTTATTGTCGAGCATAACGCCAGTGTTTTTACGGGGTTTTTTTTTAACCCCAAATGAAAATTTCTTGATAAGATCACTGACAAACTGTGCTTGATCATCGTGTCTTGATAGTCACATGTTTGCTTCTGTTGACATTTCTTCCTTAATGAGGTCAACACGTCACCTTCTGTAAAATAATGACTATAACAGGCATTATTTTACAGGTGGTTTTATGACTAATTAGCAAAATAATGGATAGAATTTGTCTTTAACATGTTAACATGAGCACTCCTGACATCACGGTCATCACTGCTCATTCTCGTCTTTTTGTGTCATCGTCAACAAAACACGTAACTGTAAGGATGTCTAATCCAAATTTGAACTCATTATCGGGCCTGGGGATCCCTAGTTGAACCTGTTAATGAAACGGAAGTTCCTTCACCACAATTGTCACATGGGCATTCATCTTTGGCGTTGTCAGAATCGACCGTTTGTAATGCAAGAAACGGAAAATTGATACAGATGTACACTGAAAAAAAAGTTGCAAATAACAGTAATGGCACAACTTCATCTATAATCATTAGATTGGTTGATGAGACTTGATCACAGATCTAAGACAAACTCATCACCAGCATTCCCCTATTTAGAACATCAACACCCCCTCAACAACATCTTATCACCATTACCACCACTACCACCACCACCACCACCACAACCACCATCGCAGTGATCTTCAACATCATCATCATCATCATCATCATCATCATCATCATCGCCATCATCATTATTACCATCAACAACATTACCACCACCGTCAGTGTGACCGTTATTTTCATCATCATCAACATCATCATCATCATTTCCACAACTGCCACCATCACAGTCATCGTTATGATTAATATCACCATCATCACCATTATCATTACCCTTACCATAACCACCATCATTTTCAACAACAATAACAGCAACTTGAACGACGACACCAACAACATTAGCAAGAATAAAATAAGAACTGCACCTCCCCTCCTCTATCGAAAAAAACATTGATAAAAGAACCATCGCCTTCACTACCACCACCATTTTGACCAACATCACCATCATTATTACCACCAATTTTACTGCCAACACAAACATCAACACCTCTACTACCAACACCATCACAATTACTACCGACACGATGACTTTAATACCATTACTCCATTTCTACCAACACCAACACCTTTACTGCCACCACCATTGCAACCAACCCCTTTGCTACCAACACGATGCCATTACTACCACCACCATTACTGCTAACACGATACTACCAACACCATTAAAACCAACACCACTAGTGCCAACACTATTATTACCAACACAATCACCATCACCACAACCAATGTTACACTGCAAAAAAGGTGGTGTTAAATTGGTGTTAAATCAACACCACTTGTGTTTATATAGGACAACACCATCATCAGAGTAGTCCTATATAAACACCAGTGGTGTTAATTTAACACCAATTTAACACCACCGTTTTTGCAGTGTATTACTACCAAAACCTTAGCTGCGGACACCACCACCACCATTGCTACCATCAGGCCTATCACACCCATCACCACCCCACATCGATGATTGCGATAAGAGCTATTACCAGCTAATCATAGGGGCATTACCACGATGTGAATATCTGACGATGATTAAGAAGCAGCTGCTGTTGATGTTTACAGAAAGAAATTTCATTCTAAACAACATGGTTGTCTGTATGCAGCCCACGCCCATTATAAGTTGTCTTTGACATTACAATATGCTCGATTTTGAGACCTTTTTGTTCGAAATCGATCCCCCCAAAATAGATATAATCACCGCAGCCAATGCAATTTCCCATTAGAGCCAAGGTTAAAAACTGTTGAAACCATCAAACCTGACTTACTGCTAACATCATTAGGCAACAATTTAAAATGGCCTAATAATACCAGGTATCATATTCGGGTATATCGTGATCAATGTATTAAAGCGAGAGGAAAAGATAGGGGAAAAAAATCAGAGGGAAATATAATGGAAAAGAAAATTGCTTTCTACACATAGTTCGTTTAAGTAATGTCAGTTCATATGTAATTGTAACAAGACAGTGATATAACTTATATCATTTCATGGAGACCTGACCAATTCGGCGTAAATAAGTCAGATTATTATGCAATCTCGTAATAATACATTAACACTAGATAATACGTAGCATGGCATGGCAATGCTATATACCACCACTTTCCTGTGTGACTAGAGAATAAGTTTGGAGAGTTCAGGAAGACCTTGTGCATGCAAGCTTGCTGCATTCACTCCTCACTTCACACTAAAAATAAGAAGTTCCGTTTTGAACCCTTCAAATTCAACAATGAGAGCTCCTTTATGGGTACAACTTTGCACCCAAAGAAGTATTATGCACCAGTAAGGGTGCAGTGAGCTATATTTTGCACAATTAAGGTTGCAGAGATGTACCCTTTAGGAAAGGCGCAAATTTGCACCCTTTTAATTGCAAAAATATCTGCACCAGGTGCAAGCAAGTACAAAAGGGTGCATCTTTGCACCTTTTTCATGTAGGGTGCCAGATTGCACCCCAAAAGGTACTGCCATTGATGCATTTAGGTTGCAGAATTGAACCTTTCATTCCAAGTGTGTTTAAACGACACAGTGGTTAATCCAGAATCAGATTATCAAAAGGGACCGAGGGATCCCATCCGAAGGGGGATCTTTAATTCATATTTCATAAGAAGAAAGGTGAGGCGTTCGTCCTCTCCCCCCCCCCCCCCCCCGTCCTTTGCAAACTAATGGTTCTGGGGCGATCCATGGAACCTTCCCCTTCTCAACATGTGCTTTTTTAAAAAGGGGGATGACATCCTTTAACGGGTGTGAAGGTACCCAGTGGTGTAAGGATATATATTGCATGTTTTCAGGCAAATTTACAGTGGGCGGGTTGCTCCCAAGCCTCTTTGGGACCACTCCCCCGCCCCTCCCCCACTTTTATAAAGAAACAAAAGAAGAGACAAAAAGATTGTGTGCGTATACTGGATATACCACTGATAATAATTGAACGACTTTCTATCTGTTTGCACTTGAACCGCTGTCACAATAGTTCTACCTTCTTTTTTCAATAATACCATCGTACTAGTGTTATATTTTTATGTATTTAATTACTCTACATTTTACTTCTAACAGCCGCAAGAAGTCTAAGCGAACGCGTCGCTTTCCAATGTCTTCACTTCACTAATCGTGTGGGGATGTGTAAGGTTTCACAGTTTTAATGCACGAATGTTCTTTTAAAAATGTGCACGCAGTTCTACAATGATTTCTTTTCATATTATGATTTTT
>CM057169.1:3254557-3292584 GCA_029962745.1 Echinometra lucunter | reverse complement strand
AAATTTCGTTCGATTTAATATGTCCGTTTATACTTTGTTACTTTGCTTTAGTTATATTTTTTCTGATTGCTTGTTATATGTTTATTTTATATTTTGTATGTTCTGATAATGATGATGATAATAATGATAACCATAAGAGAGAGAGAGAGAGAGAGAGAGAGATGTGAAAACGGGGAAAATATTATGACTATCTTCAAAGTTCGAAGACAAAAATGCATACTCTGAAAATGCGCGGTTCCGTATGACCTTTTTCAAATACTGACCTAAAGATTCGTTGATGCTGAAAATGACTTTATTTGCTTCAGAGTCCATTTCACAAAGTAGCAATGAATTCATTTCTTTCATATTTTGTTTTCTTTTGCTTTGGCCTTACAGATCTTCAACCTTTTTTTTTAAAAACAGGATTCACCCAAGCATGAGAAATGAATACAGAGAGCTTAGTACCTAACAAATAGTCCTATGTTGCTAGGCACTGCTTGACAGGCATGACATTAAGAGCATGTATATGATTAAATTAAGAAATAATAATCATTAACTCACCTACTATCATGATCGTTATAAGTATGAAGCATGTTCACGAACATCAAATTCTGAATTCTCCAATTACTTATATTGTGTAACGATACAACAGAGCTAACCGAGAGGGAAATGTAAATTTGCCTGTCAGTCAAACTATTCTATGCCCATTTTTGTATCTTTTAAATGTAAAATTTCAGGAAATCTACCTTCCTAGTATAAACTGTGTTAGGAACATTTACAGTTATGTAAATATAGACTGCATTATGTGAATAAGATTATTCTTGACGTTGTTTATTCCAATCTAGACCATCGTGGCATCGGTATATTTATCAAGCCACGTATCATATTTTATATGGCATCTCCGTCGTACTAATCCGACTGCATATTATGATATTAACTTTATATAAGTCAATGATTTTCTCCCTGGCCGCATGTTCGTAGAAGTAATAATTAACAGCATTAGAATAAGCACCACATCATTATTCCGTCAGTGTTCTTATTAACCGCATAATTTTATTTTAATGAAAGAACCCTATCCTGGGCACAGGCAAACCGTTTCATTTTCTAACTTTTACATTTTGCTCTATATTCTTCAGCTTTGGATTTGCTCACGATTAAAAAATTGCTTTCATTTCCATTTAAAAACAAAAAAACGATTGAAAATTCTAATCATTCTCTCCTAATCTTGTTCTGCAAAATATTTTTTTCACTGAATTAAATGACAGGAATTGTACTTGACGTATGATTTTTTTTTTACCTAATCTATTAAAAGTGTCAATTAAATAAGTTTTAAACATCTTGAATAAGATTCATATGTCTATAAGCATTACTATTTTCCTTTCCAAACCCAAAATTTTCATTCACAATAATAAAAATATTTTGAATAAATGACTTACTTCATTACACCTGATGATTATTGATAGACTTAATTACTGTACTAATAGTTTTCAGTCACAAGGATCAAGGAACTTAGCAAAATGACACTCTAAAAACAACTAGGTCAGATTTGACTACATTACTGGATCACCACGGGTAGCTTACTCTTTTCTAGTCAAATGTGACTAGTTCTAGTCAGAATGACCAGAGTTCTATTCAGTTTAATAACGAAGGACAAACACTTTTCTAGTCAAAATTGACACAATTCCTAGCAAAAATAACCAGAATTCTAGTAAACTCAGTTGACTAGAAAACAGGATCCCAGGGGCACTTACTCTTTCTAGGTCAAATGTGATTAGATTCTAGTAAAACTGACCAGAATCCTAGTAAAAAGTTAGCCAAAACTTTTACCAAATTCTAGTCAATTTCACTGGAATCAAGTGAAGTAAGTGTATGATCCGGTAGACTAGTCAAATAATTTTACCAGAAATCTTGTCATTTTGACTAGAAATGTGTCACTTTGACTAGACATGCCAGAGTAGTACTGGTCTGTCAAATTTGACTAGATTTGTTTTTAGAATGTACGTTTGATCTTTACATTTATCATATCTTCTTTTCTTCCTTCAACGCTCTTCATCTAACAGATTGAGAAGACGGCACAGGCGGCGATTGAATAGACACGTTTCAGATGGATCCAGGTATAACTATCAATTTATTGCCATGTCGGATAAACCTTCAGACATGTATGCTTCATGAGTTGTACCCGGTACCCTCGAAGGCCTCGAATACATTTCGATTTATTGTTGATAAAACCTTCAGACAAGTATGGATATGAAATATACCGAATATCCAAGAATAACAAATCATCTTTGTGTCAGATGAACCCTCAGAAATGCGAACACAGAAATACACCTATATAAACCATCAGCGATACGTCGGATAAACCTTCAGACGCGTATGTATCGTGAGGTTCACCTGGGGAGCGTTTCATCAACATTTGTTGTCTGACAAGTTGTTAGATCTGACATCTTTCCTTGATTTTGATTGGCATCTGTCGGATAAAACAGACTTTGTCGGATAAAACATCCGACAAATCCTTTCATGAAACGCTCCCCCGGTATCCACGTATATCTATCAATTCATTGATATGTCGGACAAAACTTCAGAGAAGTATACATTTATAAGCTACACACAGATTTACTTCACTCATGACCTAATCGTTACATTGAATATTGAGTTGGACATAATTAATTATGATTTTATGAGACGTATAACAAATTATTGTAAATTATTGTTCCAATATATTTCGACCGTATTAGCTATTTGTGCGGCTGACGGAAATAGCCCTTTTTTTCGTCGTCGATAAAATTTTGCGCAGCATTATGATCTCTTCATCATGCTTCATACTTGAATCGACTGGTTTTTTCTTATATTACAAAACAGAATGCGTCTGTTTTAACTGTAATGAGTTGGTAAGGTTAACTGATTTATTTCAAACATCATTAAACAAACGCATTTGGATTAGGTAAACCATAAATTTACTCAATTAAATCCAATGAATACTAAACTTATATATTTAAGGTGTCGCCAACTTGAAGGAATGCAAAGCCAAACAAGTTAGGGTGTGTTTCAAATTAACGTAATCCATGAAATGATCATTTTTTTACGGTGCACTTTTCATGTCAAATACTGTTTATATTCACTTGCAATGTAGATTGAAGGTAACTAGTAAGTATTTTATTGTTTCTTTTATATTCAAAGTAATTAGATGTAAATACACATTTTAAAAAATCGAAAATTATGTATCATCATCGCGAAATATTTAATGATGTTATGAATGTCTAACCGACAATGTAATTCTTTTGAATAAGGTAAAATGTGTGGATAAAGTTGTTCATTCTTTATCTTAGTTATGAACTCCGAGTCAGTCAGATACATGTTTAGGGCAATTCCATAGTTACTCACGTTACATTTGGAGAGATACTGAGTTGCCTCTTAATCTCCTGTTCTCTGACTACAGGTGTTTATAAGTAAATGAGTTCTATTCACAACACTGCACATACATTTATACAATAGATAGTAAATGCAGAATCAAAACTTCAGAAGTTGGTTACTCATGTTACACTATTTTGGACAAACCTGTGGAATTGCCCTTTACAGTTTTTCCTATCCTATGTGGTAAGATTTTTTATCTAATAATCGTAATATTTGCTGCGAGATGTAAATACGTGAGTTTATTAATTCTATAACTAGCAATAATATCAAAGTTTATTATTAGGGTATTTTTATAACGAGTAAATTGCTTTTTCATCATCACCTATAGATATACTGTTATTACTTATTCTTTGACTTCATTACATCATAATTGTCTCTGTATCTTATCCGATGTTTTGGTTTTCATGCAAACTGTTACTTTATCTATTTATGACTGTCATAGAGTGATCATCTCCTCTATTCAGTTGCGTTATCCATCGTGCCATTGTACTGTTTATAAATTTTTGAAAAACATTTCATTGATATTTTCATACAATGATAATTATGCAAGTTAATGTTCAGTAATTTGAGTAATTATGACATATGGATTTATTGTATTAAAAATGTTTTTTTTTATATTCTTGTAGACAACATGGGTGAAAATGCCATTCAGTATAGGACCTTTTGTAAATAGTGTATTAAAACACATGTGTAGCATTTAACCAGTCATAGGAAAATAATTATATACTCCTGATACTGTGCCTCAAACAGTGTCGATCCATAGTATGTAGATACGTTGAACTGATATATGTAATGTATATGTTGATATATCCCTTTTGGAATATTGTAGAAAGAAAAAAAAATTAAGAGTTCAAAGTGGTTTTTAAATGGTTTATTCTAATTTGGATTATTAAGGGAAAAAGTAGAATTAGTCTCAGTTCGTATCCTAAAAAATCCTTCAAATAAGATATGTATTCGGTGAAGGATTAAATGCTCCCCCCCCCCCAAGCCTTTTACATATGCCGAACTTCATCACAGTGATTAGCGTTCAATCTTGCCCAATATTTTCATCTTCTTTCTTGCCCCATCGCATCACTGCACATGTTTTGATTTGTGAATAATGCACAATACAATTTGAACTCAGCTTACATAAAAAAAAAGGGCAAAGATGCACCCTTTTGTACTTGTTTGCACCTGGAAATGCCCATCTGCACCCTTAAATGTGCAATTATGAACCTTAAGGGGTACAGAAATTTCTGCATCCAACAGGGTGCATATTTGCACCTTCCCTAAACGGTATACTCTAAAGGGTATAACTCTGCACCCTTGAGGGTGCAAAATATAGCTCACTGCACCCTTAATGGTGCATAATACTTCTTTGAGTGCAAAGTTGCTCCCATGAAGGAGCTACTGATATTGCACTTGAAGGGTGCAAAATTGAACCTTTTTCTTGGTGTGAATGTTGTACAACAAAATGATGACGTATATCTATTTACTGTTACTCCGTGAGTACGCGTCAAATGTAATTTTCGAGTATTTGCTTCACCCTTTTTTGTATCATATCGTTACCAAATGTACAATACCACTTTCACTGTATGAAAATTCTCAATTTGATTTATCATTGAATGTCCGAGATTTTGTAACAAATATACTCGTCTGTCATTGAACCTTATTTGGAATTTCACAAAAATTTTAGATTCTCATGCACACCTAACGGTTTATGTTTGTTCTGCAGTTATCAGTAATTTTGAATTTTTGTGTTCCTTACAAGTCTTTCAAATATATGTTGTTGTAAATAAAAGCATCTATGCACATAATAATTGCATTGTGACATTCCTGTGGTGTGTGTGTCATAGATATTCTGCGCTTGCGTGTGCGTGTGCATGCACCCGAGTGGCTGTGTGTGTGTGTAACCCACCCCTACACTATAAGCGAGGATAGAGAACAAAGAAAAATTCCTGAGAGCAATGGCCCTCGGATTTCAAACAGTAGTCATCGGATATCAAACAATAGATTTTTGCCTTATTCCGTGTGCCTTCCGAGGACTGGAGAAGAATAGTTGTCCGAGTCCTCGAGAGTATAGTGATGTGAAGCTGTGTGCGTGGGCGTGTGTGTGTGTGTGTTGGGGAGGGGGTATGGGTTTGTATAGCTTTGCAAGCGAGGACAGTGAACAAAGAAAATTCCTGAGAACAATAGTCCTCGGTTGTCAAACAATAGTCCTCGGTTGTCAAAGGATTTGAGGTTTATTCCGTTAGCCTTGCGAGGACAGGGGATTATAGTTGTCCTCGGGAATAGAGTGATGTAGACTTGGGTGTGAGCGGGTGTGTGTGTAATTTTGTCTATCGGTCACTATTGTGAAATATCACCGTTATATCATATATTTAGATTAGAATGTCATGTGAGTGTACTATTGTCTTGTCGATTTATAGCATATAATTTATTGCGGTGGTAAAAGCAACGTAAGTATAAGGTAAAACGAAATCATCAATCAGTTTTGTGGCTCAGGTTCAGCTGATTTGAGTCTGTCAAAATGACGTCTTCCATTTTCCTATGCCCAAAGCCTTACACGATCACATAGCACTTCAGAGAGAGTGTGGCTTTAAAAGCCACATGTTTAATACCCATGTCAAATTCCCAGCACAAATTGTGAGGGAAGGAAACCGTCGAAATTTTAATGGACTTCAGCTTAATGTAATTTTCCACCAATTAGTCAATCCGTGACCCTTTCATGAAACGGGTTACATTACGGCCTGCCAATTAAGGACTTGCCCTTGTACGACAATTTTCAAGAAGTAAGTTTAGTCTTCATTAAACGTTAATCGACTTACGTCCATTACCGGCCTGTAAGTGATGAGAACATCATGTCATGGGGTCATGGCGCCCTTTTTGCTAAATGCTGGGAAATAGTGCTGATGATTGTACCGAGTTATTTCTTATTTTCTTCCAAATACTTATGCAGTGGTTACGTGAATGTCTCTATATTTCACTTTGGTCTGTATTTTAAAAACAAATCTAGTCATATTTGACTAACTAGTATTGTTCTAGTAAAAAACTGACGCAATGCTAGTGAAAATGACCAGAGATCTACTACAATATTTGACCAGAACAACATTGGCTCCAACAACGAATTGGGACGATTCTAGTGAAAATGACCGGAATTCTAGTAAAAAGTTCATTTTTCACTAAAATTCTGGTTATTTTTCACCAGAATTGAAATGAGTATTTTTACTAGAATAGAAATGTGTAATATATTTTTTTGTACCACAATAGTGGGTTTTTTTACTACAACAGCTTAAGTACTCATGGGATCCGGTGTTGTAGTCTGAATTTTACAAAAAATCTGGTCATTTGCACTAAATTTTTCTCAATTTTACTAGAATACTCGAATAGTGCTGATTCTCGTGAGGTCATATGTTAGCTATACTAGGGTTCTGGTCATTTTCATAACAATTGTGTCAATTTTGACAAGAAAAGTGCTGGTGCCCATGGGATTCGGCAATCTAGTGAAATCTGCCTAGATCCTTTTTAGATTGTACAAACACTCTTCCCTCTTATATGTGACGTGCATGCTGTCACAGCTTTGAAAAATTCTGAGACGCGAAAATTCTTCAATGTTTTTTCCATAACTTCTTATAATATCTCATCTAATAATTTCTATTCAATTTTCGAGCTATATTGAAAATGTATCGAATGTAATGACTCAAATGTAAAATATCGCATTGATGCAATTGAATATTAATATGTATATGTTTGACGCAGATCATATAAAAATCAATAATATACTAACCTGGTGGTCGCCACAGGTGGTTGTTAACAAAATAATGAACACGTCAGTCACGTTTATTTCTTTTAGGCATTATCATTAGGCTAGCAGGCTGCCAATTAAGGTATTTTTGTATGTCAGGTTTTACGCATGTAGTGACGTGACAAGGGAAAGATGATCAGTCTGTCAAATCATTTCCCTTCTTACTGACCTTCAGATCTGAAATATTTTTACTGATATTAATATCTTTACTCATTATCGTCATTTTTATGTCAAACTTTTAGACAACGTGTCAATCAACAGGATTTCTTGCATAACTATTTAGCATGAAAATTCACTATCGCAATCAACAATGTATTATCATGTCTTGCCTTGGGGTTTGTTCGTTTGGTTGTTTGTTTGTTTGTTGTTGTTATTGCTGTGACATAATGCTGCTATGCTGGAGAAGTGATAATGGGACAATGAAGAAATAAGTTTGTAGAAAAACTTTATAATGAGCTATTAATTCATATCTGTCCTTGGATGCCAGTGGCATGGTGTAATTGCTGCGATGAAATAGTTGTGATGCAGTCTGCGAACAGTTTTACAAAACATAATCTTTTAACAACAACAAAAAAAAGGTCTCTCAAGTCTATATGAATTTGATTATTTTCATATTTTCAACATTTTCACTAGATGTTCTCCCCAGTTTTGTTAAAAAATTAGATCAATATTCATTAACATAATCACCCCAAGACAGAGTACACACACTCAGTGTGCATTTTCACCCAATAATTAGTCCCACAATACCCAGTAATATGTACAAATATCATCCAACAAACATGTTGTTACACTTTCTTCCCAAGTTGGTTAAAATTTGACCCTGTCTTCTTAGAGCGCAGAGGCTGCATGTGTGAACTGGCCTAGAAAAAATAATTGTAGGTTAAAAACTTCTATCTTTGCTTGACAGACCAATGCAACATTATGATTTTTTTCCATTGATCAAACCCTTTACTATTAGTCCTTTAACTCACCCTCATTATATTCTTTCGTTCAACAGCTTATTGACATAGGCGTATTAAGGCAATTATACATATCAGAAAATTGATATAGTCTGGAGCCAGAATGGCGTTAATTCTGCATAAAAGGATATGAGTTAACGTCCTTCTGGCTCCAAACAGAGTCTACTTGACGTCTCATTTGACAACTTCTAAACGATGTTTCTTTTTTTTCATCTCTAACTATGATGACGACAGTGGCAGATTTTTTTTTTTTTTTTTTTTTTTTGCCATGTGTGTACATCAGTCGCACGCCGTTCTCTACAAGTTTCTACATCTTGTTCACGAGTTTGTGCAGCCCACGTTTGTGTTGGCCCACGTGATCTTTTCTTTGTCTTTGCCTGATACGATGCTGGCGTGATTTTTAGAAACACTTGGGCAATTCCACAACATATGGGACACAGAGCTCAAAATTGAAAGTTGTACTGTGCCCTGGTAATTCCAAATGAAAATCTGAAATTACTACAGGGTCTTCTTTTTGTTACAAATAAACATTTAAGATAAAAAAATTTGCAATTCGACCTTCCCACGGAGAATAACATAAACAAACAAAAAATTGCAAATATGGGACCATGGTCAGGGAAATGTGCTTTAAATGCCTCTTATTATTATATTTAGTCATTTTTCTCAGATTTTTCTTCATTTGATTGATTTTAATGAATTACTGTAAAAGATTTTGGGAAGTTTATGAGTGAAACACTAATGGAAATGTGCAAAACCGACGTTAAATTTAAGCGTAACATCAGTTACGTAACGTCAGATACCAACATGTCTTCGGTAAATTTTTCATGGCACGAAAATAAATTATTCAAATGGTTCATTATTTTGCACATCTCTTCCCAGGAACCTAGGTGTAAATGTCAAATTAATTACATAATCCTTGCAAGTCTGAGACTGGAGATATATAAGTTTGATTCTACACCTTCATTTTCCATGTCTTTTTTGCGTAACGTCAGTTACCGACACATTTTCGCTTGCTGTGTGATAAGAAATGCAGTTTGAGGTAAAATCTGTCCATGTGTCTCTTCCCTATAATCAACTTATTTATCTATGGCAATTATAAGCTGAAGCATGTGTCATTCATAAAACTACAATATAATCAATACCACTAGTACACTATCTTGGTAACGTCATTTACCGTGGAATTGCCCACTTGTAGAATTAGGGCGGGAAAATCTAATCAGATTTATGGTTCGACCTCGCTTAGATGCACTTCGTTTCCTATCTGATCAGCTGATGGTATGAAGTGGAGAAATGGATTTTGAATCGCCAATATAGTTGATGTCCACCCACCTTTCAATTAATTTGAATAGGTAATGGCCATTATCTACAGGGTTTAAAATTGGAATCTTTTTAAGGCCCTGAAGGCCGAATTAATGTGAAATTTTAGGATGAAAAATCAACTCCTCATCTATAACAAGTATCACAAAACTAGGTTAATAAAACTCGGATATGTTGAGTGACACTTACTTTTCAAGTCAGTCCTAATTGTAGTTTGATAGAATAAATATGTTCCTATATTATGTAACACATTCTCCCTACCAAGCCATATGCTTTTAAAGATATACCACCCCCCCCCCATGAAACGGAAGACATAAAGAATTAAACATGTCAGACAACAACATCAATATAAGACAACTCTATAGAACAGTGTAGAATGGGAAAGTTCAACAAACATGGAATTTCCGAATGTGCTTGTTTGTCCATCAAGGTTCGTGTTTTTACATAATCGTGTGTGGCGACCATAACGCTTGCATCTAATTTAGCTCTTTTTTCTCGCACGAACAGAGAGATCATTGGAATTCTGGCGAACGTTTTGGGGAGAAAAAAAACCCCCCAAAAAGATCCACCATAAATGTTTATTCTCCTCAAGACATTCCTTAGTCATTCGGGCATTTAGAATTCTTAGTCGATTTGACATTCTCAGGAAACTAGAAAAGTTCTCTCCGTTGAAGTTTTGTTGCTGTTGTTGTTGTTAATTTGAGATCTCTTGTGTTCTCCGAACAATGTCACCACTTGTGACAAAAAATTATTTTTTTGGCGGTGTCAGTAATTTGCAGGGGCGGCGCTAAAGGGGGCAGAGGCGACCGCCCCTATGACTTTTCAAGTGATCAATAAAGAAAAAAAGAGGAGAAAGAAGAAAGAAGAGCATGGGGAAAGAGACCACTTGGCCATGCAAATATATAATACCCCTTTTGTTCATGTAAAACGTGGATAAACTCACCTTTGGGTCATCTCCCCCCCCCCCCCCCCCCCCCCCCCATAAAAACACACTGGCGCCACCCCTTGTAATTTGTATTGTTCCGAAATGGCCATTGTTAAGGTATTATGGCTCACAAAGCCAGAATTAGCGTTTTGAAATACAACATTAGAACACAAATTGAATGCTTGTTCACCTTCTTCTTTGCTTGGTTTCCTCCCGTTTGGAGAACTGCAGTTCTTGCAATGACAGGGTTGCCATAAAATTGAAGAAATGTTATTATACCAGATTTACAGTGACGAAATGACAGTAGTAGGTTTAACATGTAGCTCGAGAAGGAAATTGAGAGAGAGATTGTGGAACAGTAAAGAGTTGGTCCACTCAGAAAGAGAGGTATGAAGACAGGAGCCAAGTAACGTCAGCTTGATGAAGTATTCAGCCTGCGTTCTTGTTGTGGCTTAGTGTCAGTCCCGTCGACTAGGTATGGTGGCCCTGAAGTACGCTAGACAACAGGTCATGTGCGACGTGAATTTTGCGGCAAACTTTGCGCCCCAGTCGCGAAATTCGCGACCCGTGATGCGAAATTCATGACCTGTGACGTGAAGTTCAGGACCCGGGATGCGAAATTCAGGACCCGTGACGCGAAGTTCAGGACCCGGGATGCGAAATTCACGTCGCGCATTACCTGATGTCGAGCGTACTTCAGGACCACCATAACTAAGCCACTGCCTAGGAAGAGGAAGAGGTCTCTGACGGTGGAATATTGGGAGCACTCGCCCACCAAGTGGGTGACTGTTTCGGAAATGCTTCCAAAAAGGCAGCACGGGCCTTCATGGCCGTACCTGTTTATAGCCCTTTTCTCTAGGAAATTCAGATCACCCATTTGTCGGTTTCTTAACAGTTCATTAAATGGAAATATGTTTATGAACGTCCAAAGTATTGTTTTATCAAAATAAAGATGATTAAGGGTCTATTATCTAAATATGTTTATGAACGTCCAAAGTATTGTTTTATCAAAATGAAGATGATTAAGGGTCTATTATCTAAATATGTTTATGAACGTCCAAAGTATTGTTTTATATAAAGGAAGATGATTAAGGGTCTATTATCTAAATATGTTTATGAACGTCCAAAGTATTGTTTTATATAAAGGAAGATGATTAAGGGTCTATTATCTAAATATGTTTATGAACGTCCAAAGTATTGTTTTATCAAAAGGAAGATGATTAAGGGTCTATTATCTAAATGTTGCTATAAAAAGTTTCCTTTGTTTTCAAGTGTTGGGAGGCATGTAATGCAAAGGTTAATGAAAATTTCCCTCATTGCTTTTTTGGATGTAACAAGATAACATCTTTTACTGTCTCCGAATAAAGAATAATCACGTGGTTAAAAAAAAAAAAATTACGCAAGTCGCTCACGAGGATAGTCCATTTTATCATCAAAGCCTCCTCGTTTAATATGTGTTTTAAAGATACCCATCACATGTTATTAGGCCTATTATATTGCCTTCAGAAAATGATTTATTTTGTTCAGAAGTATGGTTAAACAATTCATTTGATAGCAGCATAGAGCGAGAAAATCTAAAGATAAGGTATTCTGGGATATTTTAGTTACCTCTTCTTTATTTTTCTTCATTTTACTTTCCGAATGTTATTTCAGGTAATAATACGGTCATGCGAGCTCCTGGTAAAAATGTCTGTAATTATGTTCCTGAATATGATCGTGGAATATGTACATTCGAAATATTGCCTTATACACCAGGCTATCAATCTTAAATAAGCCAAGCACGATTTCTGTAGACACTAAAATGGATTTCTTGAAAGATTTTGTCTTTGTCATCGTTTCTGTGGATAATTCACTTATTTCCATCGAGTTTTTGGAAAAATGATCTCTTCGCTGGTATAACATCGTGACGTAACAGAAAATAGTTATAACCGTATAACGCGTTGCATGGAGTGACCAGTAGCCATAACCTTGAACTGCACTTTAGAGAAGAATTCCTGGAGAAATGATTGTACAAAATATAATGAAAGAATTAACCACTTCCAATCTAATAAGATACATAACCTTGTAACTATTGCTCTTACAAGCACGGTTAGCTATAGGTCGGTCAGTATGGTCAGTGGGATTAAAAAAAAAAAGAAAAAAAAAAAACCTCGCTAGCGGCAAGGAAGATCTTCTTTTGCAAATATTAATTGCATATGTGCCATCGATCTGAAGATGTGCAGCAGTCACAAGCCTATGAGGTGTATTGATCGTGTGTACTCTGATTTGTGGAAAATCTTTTAGGGAAAGGATACAGTGCATGACATAGACATGATAGAGATGTTCTGAGTCACACGGACAAGAAGAAGGGAGAGTTAAGATGGAATGATTAGACTGTAAAATAAGTGTGGGTGTGGGTTGTTTTGCATTTGCGTGAGAGAGAGAGAGAGAGAGAGAGAGAGAGAGAGAGAGAGTGAGAAATAGAGAGAGAGTGAGAGTGTGGGCGTGTGTGTGTGAGAGAGAGAGAGATAGGGAGAGAGAGGAAAATAATTGTTATAACGAAATCACCTAGTATTTCATACCAACATGCGAGAAATGCAAGATATTTGTGAATATTGGATTATCCGACACATGTATGCTAAAGTGATATCATCTTTGAAATACAAAACTGAAAATTCGTGAAATTCTTTTAAAAGGACAAAAATGAACGGAGAGAAACTTGCAAAGAAAACCCAGGAATGATCCAATTGTTGTGATCTTCAAAACGTTATTAATTAAAAACCCTCTCATTATTCAGCAGATTTCTCTCATTTTTTTCCCCATTTAATTTATACGTTTATTGAAATCAATTTGATACCGTGGTGGAAACATCCCCTCCCCCACTTAATGAAGATCATTTTTATCACAGATATATTTGTGTAATACAAACCACTGTAAACACTTTGATGTAATACAAAAAAAGAGAGATCGAGGGCAGTTCAATTTTTTTTTTTACCAAAACATTTATCTTTTATGATTCATCGTCATATCCTGTAAGTTAGTTGTAACAGTATCTTACCAAATTACCAACAATCTATCCAATACACACACGAAAGTACATAACTATATGAAAAATTACAGTATACAGAAGATACGATTCAGATTGACAAAGGTGTTTTAGTCTTTCCATAAATGAATAAAATTTCACGAAATCGCTTTTAATTCCAAGGCAAGGAAAGAAAAACATACACCCATGTACACTTGCGACGCATCGCGACCCGGGATCGCGACGTTGTTACGATATTAAAATCTATCAAAACACAAGATTTTTCACAAAATAATAACTTTTTTCTTTCATTATCATGAAAAATCATTCAGGAGTAAATATCTTACCTTACCTTATTGGCCCCCATCTTTTGTTCAACACATTATTCAGATAACTAGTAATGCGTTTAGTGGTTTCCGGGTTTTTTTGACACCTGAGTAATCTATTTACAGGGACATTGATAATATATGAAAAAATATGAAAATTTTGAAATTACTTTTGGAAAATTTGCATATTCATATACAAAATATGATAAAGAATCTATTTAATGTTTAGGTCATACATTTTGCTCATACAATGAAATATTAAAGAAAGAAATTTCTTGAAATTACTTTCAGGAAATTTCCATATCTATTTACAAATTCATAATACATAATCTATTAATATTTAGGTGATACATTCGGTATCTGCAATTATTCGTAACATTAAGAAAATATGACTATGCCAATTTTTAAAAGTATACATAAAGTAAAACGTCAACATTCATCTAAATATAGAAGACATTAATGAAAATTATGTGTTATTCGATCATACTTATTACGTTCCTGATAAATCTGCAATGTATACAATGCACTGATATACCATGTATACATTTGTATGTACATACCGTGCGTTTCAGAACAAACGAAACTCTAAGATAAATGGTTATTGTGACCACACTACTGCATAATAAATTATTCAATTATTCAATTCTCATGAATTTCAACTATTATGCTTTCACAATGATATCTTGACAATAATTAGGGTATCGGAGCTCCGGTCTATACCTAAATTTCACGAAGCAACTCTGTTTTTGCGTCAGATTAGGGTGAACTGTGAAAACGTTAAGTATCAAAAGGGAACATGACAACATTGCGTGGGTAGGCGCCACTGACTGGAGATTTCTGCTGCACAATATCTCCTTACTGTCTACTTTGTTCTTTAAAGAAGTGACAGTTCTTCAAAAGGGAAAAATTCTTTTTCGTAACGATTGTAGGTACCTTTTCATTACAAATATGCCTTTCCTTTACTTCTATCAATGAAAAAAAAAATATCCTTTATTCTATAATAAGCGCGTTAACCTTACCCTAATTTTCAAAAAAAGCTTGTGAAAAAACTAGGGCTTAACCGATATTCGCGTCGGAGATCGGTGACTGCCGATTCTGGGCCGCATCTGCTAAACATTGGAATCGGTAAATATTTTGATGGTGAGCCGATGCGGAACCGATGCAAGCAACAGATGTTTGGCGGTTACCATCACACTTAGACCCTATATTGTTTTGCATTGCGGGCGTAGCAGACGGAATTAATTTTTTGTTATTGTATTACTCATCTCTACTTTAGCCGCTCTCTGCGCTGCATCGGTATCGGAATCGGAATCGGGCCGATGCGGATGTTAGAACATCGGGGATCGGATCGGCAGCAAAATTCCATATCAGTTAAGCCCTAGAAAAAACTCTGCTCATTCAGTTTTGATTTTCATAATTCCTCCAAATCATGTCCGGATGTGATTCTAATGTTTTCACAATTTTACCCTAATTTGATACAATCATGACAATTGGATTTCGACATGACATTTTAAAAACAATGTTGCTCAGTGAAGTGATGTATTGATTAATTCTATTAACATGATTCAGCTTTAATTTAAAAGCACAGTACTGAAAATTATGGGAAATAAATATACAACACACAGTTTTCTAACAGTGACCCTGTATGTCGTAAGGTTTCGTTCTGTTATCTGGGATGCGCTTATCAAAAACAACTCCATGTACCAAAAGCTGTACATAATGTTTATATTTTGATGGCTTTGCTACAAAAATGCTTATTAGAGAGCAAAATATTCTAAAGTCTTACACAAATGATAAGTCAATTAGCTATTCAAACAATATTGAACATCGTTACATAATCATTCACAACAGCAATAGGAATGAAAAAAATTTACAACAAAAAGAAGAAAGTGATAATGCCAAACTAACGGGAGGTATTTAGTGCAGTCTGGAAATAAAGTAGTTACAATTATACAGCATGAAATTTTAAGCTAGAAAATGCATCGCCAATCGATAATTTTAATTCAAAACAATGAAGTTTTGGGTCTGTATCAAGACAAAGTGACAACATACTACATGATATAGGAATGTACTGAGCTAAATCAGCTTCGCTACGTAAATGTGTTCGATGTGAATAAGCCATTTATTTGTATATTACTTCATTAGCATTATTAGATGAATGAAATTTACATAAATATTATGGATGTTACAAGCCGTTTGCACGCCAGTAAGGAAGATTCAGTTGTTAGTAACGGCCGGGAAATATCGCATCTCATGGAGATTTATCATGTTCCTATTTTGTAGTTACGGTTCAAAGTGTGGTATGTCTATCCCTAAAGTCCTCAATTGGCACATCTGTAATGATTAAGATATATGATTTCCAATCAAAATTAATCGATTGGTTCAGGGTTGATATAATGTGGACATCAATAGTAGACCTTTGAGTCCTATGAGAATATTTTCTGTAGATAGATATGGGCTCGAATTGACGAAGTTATCACATCACTGTCATAAACTTCATTCCGCCTCATATGACAACATTTGATTCGTGGCTGTTCTACACGGAGCACATACTCGAACCATCATTTTGCAGATCAAGCCATTTGATCACTCTGGGTATTCTTTTATTGTTTTCATTTTTATCTGTTAGTATGCTTATAGGTTCAGTTTCTGTGACTCCATTTTCGAAAGTCAGATCACCGTTTAAGTGCACACTGTTTGATTTGTCTACTGAGTTACTGTCAGGGACGGCATCCGCTTGATCCGTTCCATCAGGTTCATCACTTCCATCCGACAGGAATGATCCATGTGCGTGGTTATTTGGTGTAGTCTTCGGTGAGGTGTTCTCTATTACAAGGTTTTCAGACTGATGAGAGATAGCATTACGTGGAGAAGGGCTGGGAGGACTATCGGTTCGTACCTTCGGATCAATCGCCTCAATGCTGCTGAAATCATCGCTAACAGCGTTCTGTGACGTGTGACGGACTGTCACGAACTCTCTTTGTCAATCTACCACGGTGCCTGCCTGGCTTCCACCGGGCTGGCTACTAGCGTTGCCGCGTTGGTCCGTCTTACCGCGACAGCACAGTGATTTCATGCCCTCCTGGAACTGCCTGTGCTTTAATGCGTAGATGAATGGATTGATGCATGTGTTACAGAACGCGGCAACGACTGTGAAGTGGTACCATATGCCGTCAAAGTTGAGAGGACCACCGAGGTTGAATTGCAGGAATGTGAATTGGTTTGGACTCCAGCAGACGAAGTAGACAATGAAGAGAATGAAAAGCGTCACGGTGACGTTCTTGCGTCGAGCTTGAGCCTGCTTGGATGTTGCGTTATTTTTGCCTGTGTTGCCATTTGCGTCAGGCTTCCGTTCACCTCCTTGATCGGGTGCACCAACTTGTGCATGAACGATACGTTCCTTGATGCGCAATGTGCGCAGGATTGTGATATAAGCGAACGACATAACAAGGCACGGAAAGAAGTATTCCCAACAGAAAAGGACCACACCGGCAACAATCCCATGAACCTTGGTCCACGATGACTGAAAAATGCAGCCTCCGTCAAGACTCGCATATTGCCAGATTGGAAACACCCACTGCATAAGCGGTCCCACGATCCATACAATGAGGATGACAATGATGGTATTCCGTCGCTTGAAGAACACTTGATATTTGAGCGGGTGAACTACTGCAATGTACCGTTCAATGGACATCGCGGTAAGGTTGAAGGTGGAAACAGCAAATCCTGAGAAGACGAAGAAGCGTGACCACCAAAAGCGACAGAGGAAGAACCCTGAGGCACCGTAATGCGATAGGGTGTGCCGTATGATCCTCGTCGTGCCGAAGGTGATAATGAACAAAGACGTGACGAAATCAGCCAGAGACTGATTGAAGATGAAGAGGTTGGCCTGACTACGTTTTGACCTGAGGTGTCGAAAGACGATCATCACCAAAGCGTTGCCAATCACTCCGATGCATCCCGTGGTCCAATAGATCACCACAGACGCGAGGTCACTGCCTGTTAACCGGTTCGATCCAGTCTCTGCTGGTTCCGTCTGGTTCATAGCTGTAGTTGCTGAATCTGTCAACATCAGGTCAGTAGACATGATATCTGTGATGGACTGTGTGGTCGCCATCTTCTAACTTGTAATGAAATATATCTGTGATTAAGAGAAAAGTGGTACAAAAAACCTGTTAAGAATAGTTCAGTGTAATATATCGGCACATGAAGTTGACGCATCTCAGATATTAAAAAAAAAATAACTCCAAATGTATCTGGAGGATTTACTAATATGCCAAGACAGGGACAGACCAACCTAAACAAAGGTCTGTAGATGAGAAGACTGAACACATTTTGTAGATGTATTTTTGCCAATCAGATGCAGACAGGCCTGTTACCAAACGAACCAATTAGATTGCCAAAACGCATCTTGTCACAGAGATGAGAATATGAAAGGAAAGTGAATTGTCACCGACGCGAAAGGAATTGCTCGTCGCCATGGTTGTTTAACATACTTCACTGAATCGAATGTCTTCATGCAATATGTGGTCCTTGATAATCAAGCTATATATCGTGGACGTAGGCGTTGCAGGGGCGCGTAATGATGCCATTACTGGGGCACCCGTCGTACAAGGAAGATGGCGCAAAGCCATAGAGCATGCATAGAGCAATTGTGGAATGTTGGGTATGGGACGGTGTCGCAATATTTGCTTTTCACGTTGCCTACCATCCTCCTCTTTTCCCTTTTTCCCTGTTTCCATATTTTAAATGGAGTGGTCACGGTGGTATGTGCCCCTTTACCCAGATGGCTACGCCTTTACAGTGAACGTTCGTCCATGGCATTTCCACTCTTGGATAGATAATCATTTCCGTCAACATGTTCTGTGACTATATTATCGTCTGATCTCTCCATGCAAGTTGAAAAGAGATGAACGTGCTTCACACAATGGTTAGCGATGATGGAAACATAAACTTCATTGTGGACATTATTCATTATGATTCTAGTGTATGGGTATGTACTTTCAAAAAGAAACACGAGAACTGTTGGGATGCCCCTCTTTGTCAAACGGAAAAAGAAGGGGAAAACAGAAGAGAAAGGTGAAAGAAGAGGGAAAGAGAGAGAAGAAAGGGAAAGGGAGACAACGTACAGTATGATGCAACCACTCACAAATCATTTTCTTTACCATTACCTTTACACCCCCCCCCCCCCTCAAGTGCCCCCCTAGGCATTAGGATCTCGTTCGCCAATATTAAGCAGTACAAATCATAGGAGTGAACTTCGGCATTATGTCAATTTTTGGTTTAGTTGTTGAAGTCAGCAGACATCATACTGGATGTTCATTGATATCTTCTGCGGATCCATGATTACTGTCATTGGAGATGTTCACAAAAATATGACAAGATATATTACTCACTCAGCAGTTGTTATTTCATAACGATTTCCACACTATCATGACCATCAAGACAGAAAGATACCGTCCTTTTCATCACACTAAGGAAAAGGGTTTAATTTTGCACCCTTCATGCAACAGTGGCAGCACCTTTTTGGGTGCAATCTTGCACCCTACATGAAAAAGGTGCAAAGATGCACCCTTTTGTACTTGTTTGCACCGAAAATGTCCCTCTGCACTCTCAAGGGTGCAACTTTGCACCTTTAAGGGTGCAGAAACATTTGAATTCAAAAGGGTGCAAATTTTCACCTTCCCTATAGGGTACAACTCTGCACCCTTAAGGGTGCAAAATGTAGCTCACTGCACCCTTAAAGGTGCAAAATGCTTCTTATGGTGCAAAGTTGTAAGTTGAAAGCTCAGTCAGTGGAGAGTTAGCGAACGAAAGGAGTCCACTTTATTAATAAGGGTCAAATACACCCGTTAGCTGGTAGACGTAACAGTTGTAAACAAGTACGCAATCGCATGCTCTATCAATTGTGTTCGCGTGCTGGCGAATTCATTAACGGCATGGTCAAGAGTAGCTATGACTGAGTATTTCTTTTCTTACGTTTCGTTTAGACCGGGCAACCGAAATCGAACGGTGAAACCAGCACTCAGCCAAGTTATGGTCGTTGGTTTCAACATTTTTCTTGAATTCCTAACAGGGGAGCGTTTCATAAAGTGACTTGACAGTGTTTTTTTTTACTGACAGCTGTTATAAGCTTCTGAAATCCTTCCATCTGATTGACTGAGAGCAAATTTGTCAGTACAAATCACTGACAAGACACTTCATGAAATGCTCCCCAGGTTAGGAGGGCAACATCCAAACATGCTGTCAAAGAACTTAGAAGTCACACGTTTTTTTTTTTATAGAAGCTTAAATGAAAATCGAACTCTAGTTGGTCATCACATGAAATAGTGAAAAATTTACAAGTTTGACAGTTTGCTGCTTCAATACTTAGATCAGTCAATTAATATTTAATGAAAGCGCAAAAATTAAGAAGGCAAGAGGGGTATTTCTGTGTTTAAAAAATGTATTTTGACATATCTTGACATTTCTTGCCTCATCCATGATAATGTCTTCAAGAACCTCACATTGTGATGGGGGGGGGGGGGCACAGAGAAAAATGCTGACAGGCAATTTTTTTTCTCTCATTTAACGATGATCTATTTTTTTGAAATCATTTGCTGCAATTTAGGAAAGATCTGTCATTTAATAGAAATCTCCATCCTACGATTCATGTGATGCTATAAACCCAAATAGATGGAATCCCTTTTCGAATCCGAACGCGGCCTAGCAAATGATTTTCTGCCCAGCACAATTAATTTCAGCCTATCCTATTTTCATTTATATTCTTTTAAAATATTCTTTAGAAATGACTACCCATGTGCCACACTAAAGAATCTCTTTCATTATGATCTATTAAGGCTGGGGTACCTCATAATCTTTCATTTCCTGCCATTGTTGTTCGTGCATGTAACTCCCATAGCTGTTCTTAAACTGCAGGGCGCGAAAAACATCTGAGTTATTGAAATGGAATGAACAGGTCAATTTTCATCCTAAATGAATATATTCAATTCAAATTTTTTGGCTTGTAATTCAATTAAACGATGAACTTTGGATTTTTGCATTTCCAACAAATACAAATTCATGATAATGCATTAAAAAAATGCAGTTTCATAATCTTGAATTCTGAATAAGGTATCTCCACATGCTTCACAAATATGAATATAATTGAAAAGACCGGCTGCATTTAAGTCATAAGTTTATAGTCGACTGTCTACAAACAGCCAAACAAAATATCGTGAGGATTTTTTTTTTTTTTTTTTTTTTTTTTTTGCGTAGGCCTACTTTTCTTTCTGAATAAGCAAATTTCATCAAGCAATTTTCTAGTCAATTTGAAAAGATTGACGCAGGAGAAGTATTTCTCTCTTTTTTTCGTTGAGTGTATAATAGATCAGATTCAGAAAGTAGAAGCTGACGAAGTTTTGTGAATGAATAAAATTAAATGTTTATTATCTAATTTCATCAAACACAAACGAACTCCTTCGTCATTTGTTATTTTCATCAGCATAATAATTTTCCCGACGAAGGAACGATTTGGTGTTCCTTGAATCTAAATAAAAAACACGCAATTTTATTCATTAGCAAAAATGTTTGCCGTCTACCATGTCTACTTCTTCATGACTTAAGTTTATTGATTTTGAAATTACTTATAGAGTTAGGTGAACAAACGGTCCGACATCTAGTGGATTCGTTGAGATGTTCACAATAATGCATTCAAGGATCTTTTGGGATAAAAAGCGCGTTCATGTGAAATAATGTGTGGGTACATGATGAACGTTTACCGATAAGCAAGCAGATGAAAGGACAATGATATTGCACTGCACTACATGTTTTCGTGCATGGTCAAATTCCCTAACATCAGTATTAGCATGTTAGTATTAGAATTCCTACACGTATGTATTGAAGCCATTCGTATATATACCTCGTCGCTCTGAAGTCACGTTTTAGCTGTTCAAATCATTCCCTTTATGTTATATGTTAAAAAGAAAGAAAGAAAGAAATTATATATATATATATGTATATATATATATATATATATATATATATATATATATATATATATATATGTGAGACAATCGAGAGAATAATAGCGTAGCATGAATCAAAGTTCCCCAGAGCTGTCCTACCATTTTGGAATTTGGCAGAGGTTGAAAAAATGTCTCCGCCGGGAATCGAAGCCGGGCCTTTGGCTATGAACGCCAGTGCCTTAACCAACAGACCACGGAGACGGGCCAGTGGTTTCGGTGACTCCAAATTCGCTTAACCGACAGATTGACAAATCTTCAACCCACACAAATTAATTCCTTTGTCGGTGGCAGATGAGTTTCGAACAATGACCTGCCGCACACCTTAGCTGGATCCGAGCGAATGCTTTGGGATACACAGACACACACACCCTCATTTATATATATATATATATATATATATATATATATATATATATATATATATATATATATATTACACACTATTGCACAAACTGTCAAGAATTAACCAGGGCTTATTTCAATAATCATTCCATTCCGTTGTTAAAAAAGTTTGAAGATTAATCGATGTGCGGTCTTCTGTCACAAAGACCGTCTTAGAGCATGTGGCGTCCCTTTTGATATGCATTCTCCTAAGGTTTTCGTGCTTAATATAGTCATATTTCTAACATCAGCAATCGCATTAAATCTTTGTATGGTTCAAATGACTTTATTTATGCAAAATCTATTTGTTCTTATGTATCGTTCGTTCAAGCTACTAGTATTCAGATTAATGGAGAATGCAACCCAAGCTTCAGAGTGCTGTTAATGAATAAAGATGACCAAGAAAGTAAGTAGTGAAAGTTTGAGCAAAATCTGTTCCAAATATCAACATAATTCTTCCCAATATGCTTGCAGAATTGATATAGCCACGTCATACTCAAAAATAATTCAAAAGAATTTTCATTTTTATTTGAAAACAAAGAAAATGTTAAATTCTGTGTAGAAAATGAATGGAGAGTTGTCCACGATAACATCACAGACACAGATGCTGGCAAAGTTGCCAACTCAAGGATCGCCATAATAAGGATTGCATTCTCCTATAATGACGTAAACCAGGTAAACGAACATGCTCTTACTCCTTCAAGAATTGAGCCACTTTTTCTTCAAATTGGCACTACATGTGCTGGTAAAATTCCTCCTTCATGTAAATTCCATTAAGCCATGATCTGGAAATGAAGTGTATGTGAAGCAAATTTCCAGTACGGTCCCCTTAAAGGAGAATGCAACTCAAGCATCAGTGTGCTCTTAGTGAATATAGATGACCAAGAAGAACAAACAGTGAAAGTTTGAGCAAAATCGAACAATCTGTTCAAAAGTTATGAATTTTGAAAGTTTCAGTAAATTCCTATTATGAGGATCCTTGAGTTGGCAACTTTGCCAGCATCTGTGATGTCATCATGGACAACTCTCAATTCATTTTGTACATAATTTTTTCAAAAAAATTGATTTATATGAAATTTCAACTCAGGACTCAACATAATTCTTCCCAGTATGCTTGCAGAATTGATATAGCCATGTCATACTCAAACAATAAATCAAAAGAATTTTTATTTCTCTTGAAGATAAAGAAAATGTTGAATTCTGTGTACAAAATGAAAGGAGAGTTGTACATGATGACATCACAGATGCTGGCAATATTGTCAATTTAAGTATCCCCATAATAAGGATTTACTCAAACTTTCAAAGTTCATAACTCTTGAACAAGATTGTCTGATTTTCTTCAAACTTTCACTGTTTGCTCTTCTTGTTCTTCTTCATGCACTGGAAGCACAATGATGACGAACATGCTCTTACTCCTTCAAGAATTGAACATGCTCTTATTCCTTCAAGAATTGAGCCACTTTTTCTTCAAATTGGCACTACATGTGCTGGTAAAATTCCTCCTACATGTAAATTCCATTAAGCCATGATCTGGAAATGAGGTGTATGTGAAGCAAATTTCCAGTACGGTCCCCTTAATCCATTTGTGACATAGGTCCACATTTTGTGGTTTGGACTAATATCTTTTGATGCAAAGCCCTAAAAATCATACCAAATACATGAGCAGAAAGAGCAAAATATTCTACACAAACTGTGCCCATTTTGGTTGCGTTAATATTCGTTGTTTGATGCTGAATTTTTTTTAAATGAAAATAAACATTAAAATTCTTAAATTAGCAATGTGATAGAAAGTTTAAAATCACTGTTTTTCCCTGCTAATTGGCAACTTTTTAAATTCTCATCATAATTTCTGTCAATTTATATTCATCTCAGATACATGACGTTTTACAGGAAAAATGTAGCAATAAAATAAAAATGTTGGTGTTGCCAATTTGAAGAATAAAAGCTGATCAAATTAGGCTTTAAATAATTCCTGTCACGAATGGGTTAACTTGGTAATGTTACTATCGTGAAAGTTCCTTTGCAACTTCTGTCATATTCACACCAAGATGGTGGTGCAATTACAAGGTTTGTTGTTATCGTATGGGCCTATTGACGTAAAAATTAAACGTGTCCAAAGAGTTTCAGCAGTTCCCTATGTATGGAAATGGTTTTGACATTTCGACATTGTGCTGCTAAATTGAAATTTTATTATGCTTATATCCATCTCATTGACTCCGGAGATAAAAGCCAAACGGAAACGCCAAAAATAAGAAATAACATGGAAACGAAATAAAATGAATGATTTTTTTTTAAGTTCACAAAACTAATGTTGTCGTTTCGCTCTATCTGCTACATCATTTAAAACTGAAAGTGAAATTACAAGGTTGGACGTATAGTATGGGCCTATTGACGTAAAATTAAATGTGTCAAAAGAAGTTTCAGCAGTTCCCTTTGAATGGAAATTGTTTGACATTTCGAAACTTTGCTGCTAAATTTAAATTTTACCATACTTGTATCCATCTCATGATCTCCTGAGATAAACGCCATACGGTAAGGCAAAAGTAATATTTAAAAAAACTAACATCTAGATAAGAACAAAATGATTAGGTTTTTTTAAGTTAACAAAATATTTGACGTTTAGTTCTTTCTGCTAACACATCTGATACAGTATTTACAACCTTAAATTACTTTCTATGACAATGACAATGACAATGACATTTTATTCTCATGTCACCCATAGAGAGGGTATTGGAGAATGCAATCCTACGTGTACAAATAAATTGAGGTATATAAGATCATGAGGTAAAAAAATGTGAGCTTAGTGCCTCAAAATGGACTAGCACATTTCAGTACAATAAATGTCTGTCATTTTCCTGATATAAAGTAGTCCCCGGTGACCGGCCTTCGTCGTCATGGTTTGACTTTGAATAGAAATGTGCGTCAGTGTCAGTGTCCATTAATTTACCGGTAACTGAACTGTCTTAATATCCTAGTTGATTTTATAGCATCATGATAACTACAATTAATGAAGATGGGCTGCATTTGCCGTAGGAAAATGCAGCCCATCTTCATTAATTGTAGTTATCATGATGCTATAAAATGAAGATGGGCTGCATTTGCCGTAGGAAATCAATCAGAGAATTAGTCACATAAAATAATCAGTTGTATTTTTAACATTCCCTTTCATTTAATGCTCCAGCAAATCGCACTTATGATATGATGAAAATCTACAATGACAGTTTTATGATGATGAAATGCATAGAAGATGATCAATTTATTTGTGATAAAAGATAAGTAACTAGGTATCTGAATTCGATGGCCTGTATCGTCCTTCATGGGTATTGGCTTAGCTTCCGATATGATAACGTTTCAGCGTCTGTGTCCATTAATTTTAATGGTAATGGATCTTACTCTTGATCATTTCTATTAATCTCTCTCTCTCTCTCTCTTTCGCTCCCCTCTCTCTTTCAATGTAAACTTATTCAAGCATTATGTTAACGAATATGTATGGTTCTAACGTAATATTATTATCATACTGTTATTACTGACCATTCCTTTTTTTATTTTACACAACTAAGTTTCAGGGACATTAACAACTGGGCATTGTGGCGTGCGCCTGTAATCCAGCTAACAGTGGAAGTTATATGCTGATTCAGTGGACCCAGGTTCGAATCTGAGTCACGTCTTTCGGATGGTGACGTAAAAGGTCGGTCCCAGACGTAAATAATTATACATGATTGAAACACGTCTGTAAAAACCCAATTCAACAACAACAAGCATTGCTTCTTCAGCATGTCCCTCAGTTCAAATTTAGGTCATTATTTTTTTGTATATACAGTCATGTATTCAGGTCAACTTGCTCTGTGTATTGATTTCACCACTATTCTGTATATTTATGTCATCATTCTGATGTTATTGATTAAATCCCTGTATACTTGCACATGTCTGAAAATGTTTATATTGATATGGAAGCAAATCAAATCAAATCAAATCAAATGAAGATGGACTGCCTGTGCCCTGGAAAATAATAGTAATAACAATAATATTCTGCATCTATATAGCGCCTGATACATGTCTCTGAGATGTGTTTAAGCGCCTTAAAGAAATATTATTTACCCCAGTCATCGGATTCAGGCTTGCCCGCACACAATATATGCACCTTCTCCACTCCCACTACAGAGAACTATTCTAATAATATAATTAGTTGCAAATTTCATCTAATGTTCAAGCAAACCATAGGATTAGAAGTCGTGGATAAGGCACTTTAGGATATTTTTCTGATCATTGCTTCAAAGATTTATTCATTGTGATGGTAATAGATAAAACTAACCAGGGTAACAATCATAAAGTCATGTATCTGAATTTACCCTGTGGCCAGTATTCGCCCTCGGCCTCCTTCGTAGTCGTTTGGCTTACGTTGTAATTGCCACCGTTAAATTCTACAGATTCTAAATGTTCCCGTTTTTCACCTCATTATTCAAGAAAAAGGAAGATTGTACGTGCCCCGGGAAAAAATACCTTGTGACACGCAGATTGGCAATTTAGCATCTAGGGTAATGACCTTTAGAAGGTTTTATGATGATTAAAACCAGCATTAGAAATTGTGCACGGTTGAGAAACAAAGTCAGGTATATGGATATGGACTGTGACAATTAATATGGTTCTACAACTATCGTTTCGTGGATTTAAAGGGATCCGGCAAATTAACTTAGGCTTGATTTGATAAATTGTTGAATTTCGATGTCCGAGTGTTGCTTCAAGATGTTCAGAAGGATAAATAAACAGGCAGGAATATACTTGTTTTGAAATATAAGATATTATCATCAAGATATCAGTCACTGAATTCCGCCATTTGCAAAACCAACTTGGGTATGCTTTTGTCTAACACTGCAGTCTAGGGGGTAAAAAGGTCTGGCATTTTCGGTCACTTGTATATTTTCACTTTTGTGAAGCACATGACGATGCTTTTGAAATGCATTTTCAGGGCTTCATATTAGCACAATATTACATACACTGATAGCATGTAGGGCAATGCAACTCAGATTTTCAAAAATGACTCAGTGGCTTTTTAAAGGGTAGCAAACACCACATCATACAGGGGCAGCACCTGAACTAAACTGGCTGAGGACAGGAAGACATGGAGAAATCATGAAGAGCTAGGGCTACATCCAGCAGTGGATGAACTCAGCTTGGTGAGGGTAAGTGAGGTGAAATATATTTTGCTCTGTATGTTTGGGGTTCAGTGCACTATCAAAAGTTTGAGCTTTAAATCATACTTCTGTGAAAAGATGGTGACAACCCACTTCACCGAAGGCCCGCGAGGCCGAAAATAGCAAATTGTAATCTATGATATCACACCTGTGACAGAAGGAAGGGTTAAATAGGCAGTAAATGTTTTTCATGGAAGGTGTGGAACATCCGGAAACGAGGACTAAACATGCTAAAGGAAACATAATTATTTTATATACCGATAGCGCATTATTTGTGATGAAGGCAAATACGATACGAGAAAAGTCGGCCTCGCGGGCCTTCGGTCTCGCGGGCCTTCGGTCAAGTGGGCGGACCCCGAAAAGGTGAGATATTGCAAGTTCAACTATACTCTAAGTTAAATGAAAAGCTACGTAGTAGACATGTTTACCCATACACGTTCGCGGGCATGATTTGGGGCGTTTACTCGAACACTCATTTGATTGATTGATTGACTGATTGATTGATTGATTGATTGAATTCAAATTTATTTCCTTCTGAGTAAAAAATGATATAAAATACAAAATTGCAATAAATGATACAGAAAATAGAGAAGGTGGAGAACACCCGAAAACGTGGCTTGTGCTGGGGTCGCCGAAGACAAAATACAATACTTAGAACCTGAAATGTACATAATGTTCAAACATTATTCTACGTTAAATGGAATGACGGAAATAGGTAGAGATAAAGATAGAGAGGATTATAGTGGGAAGGAAAAGGGTGGCATTTGTATTATGTTACGTTAGGATTTAGTAATGTTCTTCTTTATTTTTTCAAGAATATCTGGTTGTTATTGTTGTTCTCCTTTTTCTTTGGGGGTGGGTATTTCACATCTACTAGCTGTTCACAAATGATTCTTTCGGGCGATTAGTACACTTTGAGAATGTATGATTCTGGCTGTGTTGGTGGGAAAATTCTAAATGTTTTGTTGTTGTTTTTTATTCAAATATCATTATCATTGTATTATGACAAACGTCAACTGTATCTCACGAAGGCCTATTTCAGCAAACGCGACAGCATGTTTCTAATCTTTTGTTCTATGTGGTCGTGAATTCATTTGGGGTCATTAAGGTTTTCCGCGAGGGTAACAAAAGGCGAAATTTTCACTTGTATACACGAGCACTTTCCAAAATTTTCCGCGGAAGGGGCTGGCACTCGTGTTACCAGATGAGTTCATCCCCAGTTCATCGGGACATGAAAGGTTACAGACCCCTTGTTTCAATGAAAAAAAAATATTCTCTTCAAAGAAAATCCTACTTGAAAATCAAAACTTTTGTGAAACGGAGCCGTATCTCTTCAACCCTCAATTTTCAAAACCAACCGAGCAAAAACCTTTTGAACAGAAGTTAGAGAGTAGATCGATATGAAGCGCTCATCAGGGAATCTAACCTAATTTCTTCGATTGCTTCAAATCACGATTCGAGCGTTGGTCATCCCGAAATGAAAAAAAATGGTCAGCGATCCAAAAGTTCAGTGATCAATCTGTCACCGTATCTTACCCTGCTAACTGCAAGAATTTCCACGCTTATCTATAACAGAATTATGAACAGAATTGAAATTACCACATCCATCACAGTGTAAAAGTAAAAAAAGACAAACCGGTCTGGTCACACCAAAAATAAAAAAAATAAAAAAATAAAAAAATTATAATTCTACAGGCCACTCTTGCGGCCAAAGTCCCCTCCAGACACTGAAGTACGCTCGACAACAGGTCATGTGCGCCCTGAATTTTGCGGCCAGTGGACGCGAACTTTGCGTCCCAGTACAAGTTCGCGTCCAGTGGTTGCGAATTTCGCGACTGGAACGCAAAGTTCGCGTCCATTGGCCGCAAAATTCATGTCACACATGACCTGTTGTCGAGCGTACTTCAGGGCCACCATAAATCCAGGCACTCTAAAATGTTTTCTTCTCAGTTGATTCTTGTTTTCATCTTACACTTCTTGTCTCTCCTTCTAACGTATCTTTCAGGAATTGCAGTTGTCTTTTGGTGTGATCAGACCGGTTTGTCTTTTTTACTTTTACACTGTGATGGATGTGGTAATTTCAATTCTGTCCAATGAAATGACCATTGTGTTCCCAGCATGTGAGAGTACACCCTTCAAAAAAGTGTGTTGATACCAATCGAGCATTTTCCTTCTAACTTTTTTTGAAGTTGACTATGTGAGAAATCAAATCCTTATGTTTACGATAAAGACGAGGTACAAGGTTGCTATTTCTTAAAGATATACACAATCAATATTTCATCTTAGTTCACCTTCCTTTTCTTTGTCCCTCTTTTCTTCCTTTTCATTATTCGCCATTCCACTAAGTGCCCCAGCCCACCGTCATAGATGGTCCAAATCAACTTCGTAATACTGCAGAGCTAGAGTCAAAGGAGCGTTACTGATAGCAATGAATACTTTATAACACAACACAATTTTCATTATGAGAATTACAGATGATAATTTAATTGGACACGAGGTCTAATATGATATGCATTAGTGCATATCATACTTTCGCTTAGAAAACTATCAAAAAACTACCACTGCCAGATAACCATGATTATTGTGCTGCTGGAGAGCGTTTGATTGAATCGTTCCTCAATTACTGTTTCATAATACACACTAAGAAATAATTGCACCCTAAATGCAACACTGGCTGCACCTTTTTGGGTGCAATCTTGCACCCCGGACGAAAAAAGGTGCAAAAATGCACCTTCTTGTTCTTGTTTGCACCCTGAAATGCCCGTTTGCACCCTAAAGGTTGCAAAGTAAGGATGCAGAGATTTTTGCTTACAAAAAGGTGCAAATCGTGCAAATTTGCACCTTTTCTAAAAGGGTGCAACTCTGCAACCTTTAGGGTGCAAAATACCGCTAACTGCACCTTTAAAGGTGCAAAATGCATGTAAAAGGTGCACCCTAAAAGGTGCTCCCTGTGTTGCATTTGAAGGGTGCAAGATTGCACCTTTTTTTCCTTAGTGTGTACACCTATACGAAATGGATATTTTGATAGAGAAAGTGGGAGAAAGAAATACCAGTTTACTTTGGGAAAATGCTAGTCCATTCTAAAATGAAATAGACACCTTTCCCGCTATAAAGACTGAAGACTATGTCAAGACTTTTATTTAGATTTAGATATTTTGTGGCGATTTGTCACGTAAAATATAATTCCTAAAAATAAACTTATGGATATCGGATAGCTCGATATGATAAGTACCAATAGAAAGCTCAATAACATTGCCGTTAATTTAACTGAAATTATGTTTGGTGTACTGCATTATCAGAGAACAGTGTTGCAAATAGACATACTATAAACTTTCGACTTGCAGTCATCAGAGAACAGCGCAAGAGTTTAATTACTGGTTACCTTTGATTTCAGCTATGGAAATAAAGTGTAGAACCGCATCACCCTGAGATATTTTAAGATACATTTTGAAATTATAATCAGTATAACGGTTCTAAGCTTCCTTTTGTGCACATCCGGATGAGTAAAACTTTCTAAGAAAACTCAGTTTCCCAAATAATACGACGGATATGAAGGATCTCATTACATTCAAGAGCATAACCAATGAACCCAACCAAAATAACTTATCAAAAGTCTAAACAGGGGAGCGTTTCATGAAGTGTCTCGTCAGTGATTTTTACTGACAACTGTTATAAGCTACTGAAATCCTTGCATCCGATTGGCTGAGAGCAAATATGTCAGTGAAAATCACTGACAAGACACTTCATGAAACGCTCTCCTGGTGTCTATTAGGCAGGAATCAGGTCTCTGCTGCTTGATCGAATACACGACCCATCTCTCAATTGAAAGTACTAATTACCATGATCCAAACGAATCACATTTCATTATCTGGGTCGTGGAACCTTTATTTATTTGTTCTTCATCATTGCAGATAGTTCGGAGATAAAGGATTCCACTCCGATCAAACAAGGATAACTTTCTCGCATTGATTTTAGTATACAATGGTACAGTAATGACTAGAGTCATAAGGTTTGCTATCATTCTATAATGCCTTTGGGTCAAGCCAACCGGTCATTGTTGTCAGTGAATGGAGACCGGCCTGTGTATATTTAATTAAGTTAACCCACTTCTTTAAAAAGTAATTTCAGCAGTTCATGTATTCAGGCGCTCACGTTTCGCGATTATTTTTGAATATCCTCTGCATTTAAACGAGTGTGCTTAATCTCGAATTTCAGTACCTGATATCATCGCATTTGCAGAGTATCCATGCCAAAGCTTCTGCTTCCAGTATACTTTAAATCTAAGAGGTATGACATGTTTGCATTTCTTGCATAAGAGCAATGATTTTCTACATGGTTTCAAATGAACTCGATCACGTCAGCAACAGTACACAGTGAATAAGTAATGGTTTCTGCAGGTGGAAATTGAGGTAGAACTAATTAATGGGGTCCCTCAGGGTTGCGTAATTAGGCCCATTTTGTTTTTATTACTGTGCACGAATTATCCTTACACATCAGCAGATCAATTCATCATACACAAAGCTATACAGACGTTTATCAGATGGCATCGAAGCTAAAATGGTAAACGTTGAGATTTTGGAATTTTAGAAGAGGTGCACATTCCATTATTTGGTAAACTTCTCGTGTTCTCATTAGGGAGAATGTAAGTTAAAGTGGCGAATGTGCTCTTCGCCATTCAATCCGCATTGATCTGACTATTTTCATTCATTCATGCATTCATTCATTTATTCATTTCCGTTGGTCAGAGAATTCATTTAATAATCGTGCTTCTCCCTTTTCTCCATATCGTAGATCATCCACGAATGTGTGTTTGTTTGTTATCACGGCTTGAAAGAATCCATCGTTTACTAAATCCAGGTTACTATCAACCCATTCGTGACACGTTGTAGGTTGTGGCCCAATAACTGTTAATATTGTTGTTGAATTGGGTTTTTACAGACGTGTATCAATCAGATATGATTATTTACGTCTGGGACCGACCTCTTACGTCACCATCCGAAAGACGTGACTCAGACTCGAACCCTGGGTCGCTGAATCATACAAAGTCGTAGAAATCATACTGAATACGTGAGTGGAAAAAAAGCACACTGCCACTTTCTGTCGTTGAGATGCCGATTTTTTAAAAGGAAAATAAGCGCTAAAATCCTTAAATTGCCAATGCAATGGAAAGTTCAAATAAACTGTTTTTCAATGCAAATCGGCAACGACTTTTTGACTCATGCTTTCAGTCACTTTATATTCATTGCAGATACATGACGTTTTATAAGAAAATGCAGCGATAAAAGAATAATACCCGTGATGCCAATTTGAAGAAGAATTAAAGCTGATCAAAGTATAGGCTTCCAGTAATGAATAGGTTATGTCATGACCTGGAAGAGTCCACCGTGTACTAAACATAGACGTACTAAATCCAGGTCACTATAAAGGCGCTTGGGCAGAAAATAAGTATTCAAAGTATCGAAGATTTTTATCTCTCCTGGGATCTCGACCATCGTTCATGCGAAGAGCTTTACATATTGCAAGTTGGTCAGTTAGCAAGATCTTAATCATTGAAAGTGCCCCAGCCTTCTCCTAAAAAGATTATCACACAGCTTTCTCCCCCCCCCCCTCTCTCTCTCTCTCTCATTCTGTCGCTCTTACACATTATTGACATGATTTAAGGCTAGTGCATTCCCAATTTCTGTTTTTACTATACATTTCCCTCATTTCCCTTTAAACAATGTCCCCTTTAAAGATTTCCATCTTAAAATTCAATGTGCTTGTTTTTTTCACGATGTTGTATTCCCTCTTTATGTCTTAAATTGCCTAAATTGGCCTTGAACATGCTGGGCGTCGAATGTCATTCCCTTTTTATTTCATTAATTTTGTTGACTGATTTTTCGGGGTTAGAACTAGAAGAATTCAGCTTACAGTTGGTATGGCACTTAATAGTCGTAGCCTCGTAGGGCACTTTTTTGGCAAGGGCGCTGACGATTCTTGCCAGAATATGAACTTCCCACAAGATGACAATACATTTTGATGATATTGTTATTTTGTTAACGAGAATACATTAGACATGTAAGGCAGGGCGCAAATGCTATTCGGCTGCCTTATTAACCGAATGGAAAAGAAGGGGAAAGCAGTTCAACCCTCCCCTCCCCCCTCCCCCCCCCCCCATTGCGCCACATGCGCCTATATATTATCCAACATTCGTCATTGAAAATCTTTAAACCAAAGGCAAAGCACAAATACCTTATCTTTCCGATCATCTAGCATGTTGCAAGTTCTACATATTGTTAGTTTTACATCCATAGTTTACATGAAAAATATATTTGATTGATCAAAAACGTAATTAATTTTCAGACTTTCATAATACACACTTTAGAGCTACCTCCCCCCCCCCCTTCCTAATCGATTGTTGTCGCAACCTACATAAGTCATCGGGTGGCTTTTAATGCTCCAGTTCCCAGCATTCAAAACATGAATATAAAACTTTCAATAGTTGTCGACACAATACTGCCCTATGAGATGCATAACTTACTAGAATTGATTCGAATGGGAAAAATGGAAGAAGGCCGACCCAAAGTCATCAATTTAATGCAGTGCGTTCATCTGAATTCCATCACCGTGCAAGATGTTTTCCAAAATGAGATGAGAAGGACATCAGTGAAATGTTTGATGTCAGAAACGCATTTATGCTTATAACATGTACAGCCTGTTTGAGAGGGCACACATTTTATTGACTGAACTATATAGGTAAATTTTATTTAATTGAAATTCTGCGTTTGAGACGCATAGCTATATAATCTGATTAAGAAAATGAAAGCTCATATATTAGTCGGGAGCGCAACGCGAAGCTCTATACCTCGACTTCATTTCTGGTGTATTTGTTAAACTGCATTCATCGAAAAGCTGATGGTTGTGGTCTCATTCCTTATTTCCAAAAGGCGCTAAATCTACTTTGAGAGATTTCCAGTAATATCAAGACTTTTATTCTAATCCATTTTCCTTCTTCGAAAGATCAAAACTTGTTTTACAGTTGGAAGTACCAACATTACACATCTAAAAATGAGAATGAAAACAAATCCTCCATGAGTAGTACTTTCTTTTAGAATTCTTTATATCTTACATACATGAAATCCAATGTTGCGAAAAAAATTCCAAAGGCATTAAATCCTACTTTATTTCCAAAAGGTAAATCCGTCCAAATGACAAATATAGAAAAATTCTAGAAATTACCCATGCAGGATTTTTTTTTTCAATCTCACTGTTAGACATGTTAGATGGCTTATGTTGGTACTTGCTACTGTTTGATGTTTCGAAGAAGGAAAACAGTTTAAATGAAAATCCTTGATTTACGCAAAGTGGATTCAGCCCTTTTTGGAAATAAACGAATATGGATTTAGCGCCTTTTGGAAATGAACATTTTTAAACTCATTTTTTTCTACTTTTTCTACTTTGTTTTTGATATTGAAATAAGTCATAACAAAGTGCAGATGGAGCAAGCGTCCAGTCCTACTTGGTTTCGGTGAAAAATGGAAATAACCTCTTCATAATTATGTAAAGTTAGAATTGGTTTCTGAACTAAATGAAATTTCTATGGCTGCAAGATGTAGAATGAATAATAGAATATGAAAACGCACTCTAGGTGCATGCAGTTGTGCGATTATTAGTTATTGTAATGTACAGTGAACTAAGTGTTCTTGGAACCATCCGTTAAACTTAATTACAAGAAATTAACGAGCTGATGAAAGAGAGGCCGAATATTGAATGCATCTCTTTAGTGCTATAATTATAGCTGATGGTGTAGGGCCTACACAAAAAACCCTTAAGAGGTGCTCTTTGGTATGCCATTTTTATAAGTTATATTGTAAGAATGAATGCTTGTGATTGAGAATCAGACTATGGATTCGGAAACTGGCTTAACTATTTGACGAACCTGCTGAAGACCAACCGTTTCGGCTGAAGTGAGTTTACTTTTAACATGACTGGACGAATGAAATGAAATAAGATTTACTTTCAGTAATTAGTATAAAACTGTTTTCTCGATGACCGTTATCAAATTAAATCCAGTACAAAAGTATAAGTTGAATCCCAAACCATGTAAACCTTGAGAAAGACAACTGATTGGGTGCGAGCAGAGCATTGTTCGATTTACACATACTCTGCCCCCTCCCATCCTTTGTCATGTTTGTCCTCTCTCTTTGCTCCTATAACTGTTAAGAATACGTGATGTAAGAAGATAATATCATTCAAAATGGGGTGGAAGGACAAAATATGTAACACGGAATTGACGAAAAAAAAGCCATACCTAAATCTTAATTGAATTAAAATGTGCACTCCCGGCCTTGAATGAAATACACTCCGATATATTACCTTCATAAGAAGATTGGACTTCTGCTACATGCATAAGGTAGTATAAAAATTCTCCCACTTTCTTCATTTCAATATCTCAAGGGCATGGCTCAATCAATACGATTGCCTGAAAGGAGTCTTGGTTTAATAAGCATTTCTTATACTCTTACTTTTAATCTGACTAAGATATAGAACCGACGGTTGTAGCGCGATCAACCAATTTAGCAGCAATCCATCAAATTCCTTTTCTTGCTCCTGCCTGTCAGTGCACCTGGGAATACTGATTTGAGGAGATTTAGGTAGAAAGACTTATTCACTGCCAACCAATGGAAAGAACTGACGATCGGCATTACATTTCATTTCATTTTGCGTTTATTTCACCAACAATGATAAAGAGCATTATATGAAAATTACACGTATATAAATCTGAAATTATTTTTTTTTAAAGGACGAAATTGCACAAAACAATAAAAAACAATTTATATAAATGAAAACATAAGAAATGTTGAGGGGTAAATGATATTGTGTTCTATGGTTTGCGAGGGATACCGAAAAATGCTTAGGGGTCTGTGATCGAGGTAACCCTTGTAAGGATAGATGACATTTTCCCTCTATGATCATGATGATTCCGGATACGGTTCCACTGCAAGTGGTATTTCCCGTTTGATGGACATAAAGTAGTAGCTCAGTACAGTATAAAGTACATACTTTCAAACTGTGACGTAGCTACTTGAGAAGGGGCACAGTGGGCATGTTTTCCGTCATCCCCCTCCCTACCCCCTTCGAATAGCTAAAAATGGGGGGGGGGGGGGCGAAAGAGAGAGAGAGAGAGAGAAGTAAATAGAATGACGAGATGAAAAAGGATTGATTCAAATTTAAAGAAGAGGATGCAACATCACCAGCCCCCCCCCCCCCCCCCCCACGCGCATCCCTCGAGGATTTTTTTCCCTCACATTTTGTCCACGTAGTACGGCCAAGCTCACGTGAAGGGTCATTTACTGGCACTAGGTCCGCGTCAGTGAACACACTAAAAAAAAGGGTTCATTTTGGCACCCTTTAAATGTAACACCAGGAGCTCCTTTATGGGTTCAAAATATTGTCATCACAAAACACTAACATGTCTTATTCAAAATAGAACGCAATGCAAATATTGAATGACCACATTAGAATTTCAGTAGATGAGAAGAACAATTACACTAAAATATAACCGACAGCCATTCATACTGTTTATCAAGAGAGTTTTATTAGATAAATATTGAACCTTGTACTTCGTAGAATATATTTGTTTTGGTCAGAAATGAAAAAATGAGTTTGAGTTCCTCGGAATAAAAAAAAAGAAAAGAAAAGTGGATAAACAACTTCTCATGGGTGATATTAACACCTTGACTACTAAATTCTCTTATTCTCATAAGCTTCATAGAGGGAATACCTGATTGATTCCAGTAGTAGATGATGGGTTAGATAGGATTACGGCAAAGGAAGTACCTCTTGTGCACTTTCCCTTAAATATATCACGCTCGACCCCTTCCCGTTTTCAATCAAAGTATGAATATAATTCTAGGCTTCAGGCATTTTCTTATTTTCGTTTCCTCTACTCCTTCTCATTCGCTGTGACAATGATGATGAAGGAAATTTGTGAAAGGCTTCAATATTAAATCCTGCATCCCGAGGGGAATTCCACCACCTCCTTCGCCGAAAGTAAACAGAATGTTGCTTCGATGCGACATTTCCATTTACTAAAATGCAATATTGATTTCAGTGCATGACGGCGGAGTTCAATTATTTAGGAAAGGTTGAGTCGGGACGCCCGTATTTATCATTTAGAAACCTGGCGGAGATTCATCTTCGATGCATGATCAGCCTTTACATAGAATCATTGTCTATATGGGTTGGGGGACCATAAACATAATTATTTAAGCCTAGGAGCAGTGGCGTAATAAGACTTTAGCCTTAGTCATGTTAGTAGGGGTAAGACAATCATCTCACTTTATACGATGATCTATGGCAATTGAACAGCTTTTCGAAGGCGGATGTTTAAGAATTTGCAGCATGATAGGTAGATTAGGGCAATCTCTTAATCATTACGGTTATTGACTTAAGATTGACTGAGAATGTGGCTGCAATTCCCCCTTGGTCTGAACTCTGAAATTAGTGAGAAGGGGCAAACTGCCATCTTGTTCCTTCTTTTTCATACACTAGAGGCAGAGAGGGAGAGAGAACTTTTGGCAGTCGGGTTGAGTGTGTGCTTGATAAGCTAAAAATAACACATTTTAATTAAATGAGATGCTCTCCAAGGATCATAGACGACAAGGACGAGAGAGAAAGAGAGAGAGGGAGAGAGAGTGAGAGATAACTTTTGGCAGTCGGGTCGAGTGTGTGCATGCTATAAGCTAAGAATAAGACATATTA